>WIXG01000616.1:0-32368 GCA_009869945.1 Mesaphorura yosii
GTACGTCCTCAAATACTTCATCACGGGCCAGTACAACAACTCTTACTGGCCTTCGCGAGGTGTATTTCTCCTGGACATGGACAAAGTGATCCCCTACTGGGACCGAATCACTTTCAAGGTTCCGATCTACGACATAGACAACAAAATGTACCACGCATTCAAGTACGAGAACGGCATCCGATCTTTCGGAGGTTTGATGCAGCTGGGCAAACCAACGCTCGTCCTTATCGACTTGGATCTCGTCAAGCAAATCGCCGTCAAGGACTTTGACTCGTTTGTGGATCGACGTTACAATGACGTGTCAAAGGCCGAGCCAACCTTCCACCACATGCTGCTCAACAAATCGGGCGATGATTGGCGAAGTCTGCGATCCACTCTGAGTCCTACGTTCACCACCGGCAAGATAAAGCGCATGTTCTCGATATTTAACGAGAGTTCCCTTAAGATGGTGGACTACATGAAACATCAAGCTGGAGGCACAGGTGAAATTGAAGTCGTCGATCCATGCGCGAAGCTCACACTGGATGTCATCGCATCCGCCGCTTTCGGAATTGACAGCGAAGTATTCAAGAACAAGGATTCCAAATTTTCAACTTGTGCAAAATCTCTGCAGGACAGTTTCAGCGGATGGAAAGTCTTGAAGCTACTGGCCTTGCTCATGGTCCCGAAACTGTTGAACACGCTGCGAATTTCTCTACTGGACAAGGACACGCTATACTTCTTTCGCAATGTTGTCGATAGCACGATCAAGCACAGGAAGCAAACTGGCGAGAGGCGCGACGACTTTCTTCAATTACTGATCGAGGCGCAGGCTGGAGAACTGAAGGAAAGCGCCGAAGATGCGGCGGCAGACAATTACGAAAAAGATGCCGTGTTGGAAACGAAAGCGAAGAAGCAGCAATTGACTGACGAAATCATCCTGTCAAATGCACTTTTGTTCTTTTCTGCAGGATCAGAGTAAGTCAGCGTCACACGATTAACTCAATCCTAACTTTCAATGGTCTAGGTCGGGTAATGACACTTTTATTTCTGTAGTACGACGGCCGTCCTCATAATTTACGCACTTTACGAGCTGGCGCTGAACCCAGAGATCCAGGAGAAGCTTTACACGGAAGTGCGGTCAGCAATCGACGACAACGACGGTGAATTGGATTATGACATCCTAAACGGGATGAATTACTTGGACATGGTCGTTTCCGAAGTGTTGAGGAAGTACCCTCCCGGAATTCGGGTCAGTAAATCAGCGACCCTATGTGCTTGCAAATTGCAGGGCTAAACTATGACGATCTTTAATTTGTTACCTTAGAATGAGCGACAATGCACGACACCATACAAGATGCCAGGCACCGACGTGACACTCGAGAAAGGTCAAATCGTTGTGCTCCCAGTCTACGGATTTCACTACGATGAGGAATACTTTCCGAATCCGACCAAGTTTAATCCGGAGCACTTTACGGCTGAGGCGAAAGCGAAACGACATCCATACGCCTACATGCCCTTTGGTCACGGACCACGAAATTGTATTGGTACGCAAAAAACTGTAACCATTGAACCTTTCATTCGGATTGAGGTATTCTTTCCTATCACGTGTCCTTTCCGTTCATTTCAGCACGAAGATTCGCGCTTCTCGAAGGCAAGACTGCAATCGCGCAGTTGGTTTACAATTTCTTCGTGGAGCCCTGTGCCAAGACGGAAATTCCGCCCAAGACGACGTTGAGAACCGCTCTGAAGCCCTCCGAAGGACTCTGGCTGGTTGTCAGATCTCGACAGCACTAATGATTTATGCAGAAAACGTGTAAAGTGCAAACGCAATAATATTTCAGACAATTTAGCCAAGCAAAAGCTCCTGTACTTAATTCAAATGTGATTTTTCGTGCTTAAACTGTAATTTACATAATCTATGTTGCTTTTATAAATTGACATCAAAGTATTACTCTCGTAAAACTAGTCAGTCGTCACTCGTTTATCCCAGCTTAACTATTTGCCCAGTCCGAACGCTATGTATAAACGCATTTCTGATGGCCTTCACGCCAAAATTGGCCCTGATCTTGATTAACACCACTCCAAAAGTCGTGGATCCTGACTGAATTCGGAATTTTGCGTAGTCGCCTGCCGGACTTTCATTGTCCAGTCGATAAGTGACTTTGGCGTTGTTGGTGTACGTCGCGTATGTTGAGATTTTGGAATTTCGTTCGGCAGAGGAGAAGCTCACTTTTTTAATGAGCTGGTGAATATCCAGGCGCTGACTTTTTGTGGCCCGCGTGATACCTCCAGTGTGGACGGCGAAGCCTAGGTGAAGCAGCGTCGACGCAGCGAATAGTAAAAATGTGCAAGACTTCATGGTTTATTGGCTTTGGCTAATGGTTGACAATCAGTTGGTACGATCCAAGTTGATCTTGACTAGAAACTCATCCCGTATCGTCGCATCTCGCTTTTATATTGCCTGGAGTCATGAGATCATGAGAGGCTAATCAAATTATGCGCAAATGTAGAAGAGGAAAAAATGCATTGACAGTGGCACTTCCACTAAAATCAAATTCAGAAAGTGAAATACTGATCTCTAATTCAATTCTTCACAATTTCAGGCTCGTCACAGGTCAAATAGGTCATTCAAATGTCCAACAAAGAAGAACAGCGACACTTTATAAGAGGAGAGTTATTTTTCACTGGTGTATCAAAGTATCAATAGGGAAAACGTCCGAACAGTTCGTCGGTTCAATTTGTCTAATTTGTCATCATTTAAGGCTCGCATGTAGTACTTAAGCCAATATGATTAATTAATCAATTTATTCGCAGGAAATGGGTAATGTCAATCCAGTGATATAAGTCACATGACCCATTGACATGTGCGGAAAACCAACATAGCTAAGATAAAAATAACAATAACGAACACGGGTCTTTAATATCACTGCTACACATGGCAGAGGTGTCCACAGCCTGCTGGGCATTCGTTGTGCTTCCCAAACCACCATCTCAGGTGCACGATGTGTCCACCATGACCACATCCTTGACACCACGACATCAGTCCGTTTACGGTGGCGTGGCAGATGCTGCATCGAGCGGCTGGGCGTCGACACCTGAAAAAACAAAGGGAGTCGTTTAGCACAGAAGTTCCAAGCGCTGGGTCGAAAGTCCATACATAAGAACTTACTTTCTGCAGTAATTGCCTGCGCCCTGTACCAACGTTTTCCCACACCCACCACACGAAATGAGAAACGTCGTACTCTGTTGTGACATGTGTCCCATGATATCAACCAGCTTGACTACAAGCGCTGCTTCCGAATGCAGCCGATGCCTCTGCAGTAGCTCCACGTACATGTGACACCACGCCTCGAGGACTCCGCTGTCAATGGGAAGTTGCGCCGGTCCACTGGACAGCACGATCCACACGCACACTGCGGTCTGTACGTCCCCTCTCTCAGCGTGATACTGCAGCGCTCTCATCAGCGGCACTCCGAAGTCGAATTCAGGGACCTTGTCAATATGCTTGATTCGTAGTTGACTAGTTCGATTTTCAACGGCAACTGTCTCAACTCCTTCCGTATTGTCAGACTTGGAGCAGTCTTCCAAGTGAATTGGCGGCGAGGAACCCTCACGGATTTCGTGACGCGGTAGGAACGCTTCGGTCGGCAAAATCTGCCAGTCTTGCTGCATGTCGTAATTAAATTCGTACGCCGGGCCTGATTGCATGAAAAGCGTTTGATTCATGTGCAGTCCGGACGCAATTTGAGTGAGGAGATCCTGCTTCTCGGTTTCGGAGCTGGAGTTGTTGTTTATGTCATCAGTATCGGAAAAGTCTTCTTTATCCTCTTTGTTCGGTGGTGTTGTGAGTGACGAGACCGGATCAGTCTTCTTGACCACGGGTGGGTCGTGGCCGATGGGGGCCACAGTCTCCGTCTCTATTTGGCAGAACAGCGTGGCAATCTCCCAGACGAGGGCCGCTTGTGGGTTGTTGAGTTGCATCGCGACTTCCGAGTTAATCTCGCACATTTCAGAAACGGTTTTTCCATTGAGGACGTATCTGCGTTTATACATACAACAGCAATGAGATTGTAGAACTCCACATAAAGCCACATTACATGTCGAAATTTAGAAGATTGAAATGGCGTTACCTTTGCGCACATTCAACACTAAACTGGTCCTTTATCAGTCCCGTTTCGAAGGTAAACAGAAGGCTTTGTGCTAAATGGAAGTTTTCATCTAACGGAGCAGATTTTCTGGTTGCAAACGAATCAGTAGATTAGAAGCTGTCAAGCCGCATGAACGCTATCACCTTATCTGTACATATTACCAAGCTTACTTGAAAATATTGTATCCAGGTAACTTTGACGCTTCCAGCTGCTGCGCCGTTACCGCTTGAGCGACCTGGCCTAGACGGATATTAACAGCAAGCGCCTGAGGTATCGCTTTCGTTGCTGGTCTAGAAGCGTCACGGAAGACATTTTGCCAAACGGTGCAGTCCTGTGGGAAACATTTTGTCAATTATGGTATCATCTGCATAATTCTTGAAAAATCGAAGCCTTGAACATTTTTAATCACCTTTGAAGTTGAGATAAAAATGTGTGGACTACTTTTCCAGGCAATTCCAGTGGCAACATCTCTGTAAGCGGGAAAACAGCGTTATTCATGACTTAAAACACAATCTATTCTTCTATGTTCTCATTTACTTGTGTCTTTCGAAGGCAGCAAATGGCACGTAGGGTCGCCGCACGTCCCACACGCAAACGGAGGCATCTACCACGAGAGACGTGCTGCCAATGTGATTCTTGCGCTGTGGTCTCCACTTAATTCTACCCACGGAAGCTACCGTGTGGATTGTGTGTTCAATTGTTGCGACACTGAAATCACACACAAATTCATGGACATTAGTGTCAACACGATGCTAATCGAATTCAACAAGGTTTTACTTTGTAATATTCCAGATTTTAATCGCACGATCTCGCCCTCCAGTTGCAAGAATCGAAGTGTTGTCCGGATGCCAATCACAACCTTCGGAAAAGATGCATAACTGAAACTTCAAACGAAGTTGCATGTGTTGTAGAATCCTAGTATTTAAACTTACTGAAGACAGGGCCGGAATGTGCAGTAAACACGAGAAAAGGACGTTCTCCGCCTTTCCTGGAATCCCACAGCTGGACCGAACCGTTCTCACTTACTGATGCGAATGAAAATGAGCTCTTGGGCACAAATTGGATATCACGCACAGATTCTGAATTGCTGTATCAAAAGTTTCAAAAGTCACATGCAAAATATTCTTACAATATAAAAATTCGTCAAACTAAGCTAACCTTTTAAATGTGATTTTAGCTTCTTTGGTTCTGATATCGAAACACTTCACCGTCCCATCCTGGCTGCCTGAGAGGAGCATCGACGAATCGGTGGGATGAAACAAAACCTGGACACAAACAATAAGCCAAGCCATCAGCACAAGACTTCACTCCTTCCAGCGCGTCCTTCGCGTCGTCACCTTGTTCACTGTTCGCTGGTGATCTATAAACACATGCTCTTGCTTGGCTCGGGTAATCTTGGAGAGATTCCATAGTACAACTGCTCCGTTGGTTGCGCCAGTGGCAATCATGTTCTCATCGGTCATACTCCAGACCACATCATTGCATGAGTAGTTGAGGTTCAAGTTTTTACCGACTCGAAGATTAAGTTTCTCGACAAAGGCGTCATCTTCGATCGCTAAGATCTTGAACACTGGAGAAGCAAGCCACAGAGTTTTAACCAGGATTCGTTTATGGAATTCTGCATGAAGTTTGGAACTTACCATTGCGGCCAGCAACGACTACATGTGAATCATCCCTGGAAAGTGCCAATGCATTCGCTGGACCATCGCCAAGGGAGAAGCTCATGGACTTCGTAGAGGAATAATTATCGCGCTGCATCTTCTTAATTTCAATTTCATGGATTAGCGAGTGTAAACAAAAGATATGTCGGCCTATCTTTCAGTTGGGCAACGCAGCTTCGTCTAGCTCATGACCTTCATGGATCAACTCTCTCCTGACTTACACACAACATCCGGTTTATCCGATTTGAAATGGATACATTATTTGTGCAAGAAGTAATTCACTAAGCAGTACTCGTCGCTTCTGTACTCTTGAACAATATCTTCAGACTTGATTTAGGTATTTGAGTTAGAATTTCCCTTTGAATTCTGCGCCAATTTCAGTTTCACTTTACGCTCGTAAAACCGCAGCGCGAGTTTCTCTCATGACTCGCAATGTTAGCCCCAGACGCACAATCTTTCTCTGGAGTTCGCAGAGTTTCATCATTCTCACAAAGATTCTAATGGTCAATAAGGTAGGAAGTAGGTCATTCAGAATCTCAAGAATTCCAAGTTGTAACTGAATAAAATCGATGTACCGTCTCCTTTACCAAATTCCTGGGACAGTATTAAATTTTAGGCTAGCGTATCCAAATATTTGCTGTGCCGGTGCCGGCGCAAATTCACTAAATTGTCTTCCTCGAGAGTCCACTGGATTTGTAAGGCGCATTTGGTTCAGCCAAAGTCAACGGTCGCCAGAAGGTCGTGAATCTCGTGACTCAAAATTTTGCAGTTATTCAAGAATGGATGTGCCCAAAGCTGAAACTGAAGCACAACCCGGGTCAAATTCTCTCACTTATGATTACGACTTGGTTGTCATTGGCGGAGGATCTGGTGGGCTTGCAGCATCAAAGGTAAGACTGGCATTAGTACGTAAATCAATTCCGATTGTGATTTACTAACAAGATTTTATTTCTAGGAAGCGTCACGTTTGGGTAAGAAGGTTTGTCTCTTGGATTTTGTGAAGCCGTCACCGGTTGGAACTGCCTGGTATGTAAAGGCAGTTTAACAGAATTAGCGAGGATTCTAAACCTAGCAAATTGCTTTGATTTCAGGGGCATTGGTGGAACATGTGTAAATGTCGGATGTATGCCGAAGAAGTTAATGCACCAGAGTGGATTGCTAGGTGAATACATGAACGATGCCAGAGCTTTCGGCTGGAGGTTTCCAGAAGAAAGTAAGATATTCTAGCCACGTTAATGCTTTTAAATTAGGGAATTCTAGAGCTTGCATCATCGATAATATTACACTTGATCTGTTCCGTAGGAACTCACGATTGGTTGGCAATGGTGCAGGCTGTACAAGATTACATAAAATCATTAAATTGGGGGTACAGAGTATCATTAAGGGACATTGGAGTCAACTACTTTAATGAGTTTGCCGAATTTGTAGATACTCACACCGTGAAGGTAGATTTTATTGTTTTATGTCTTCTGATCGTCAGATTCTGTAATTTGTGTGAATTGGCTTTACAGGTGGTAAACAAAAAGAATGTAATCCGAAACATAACTGGCGATAAATTCATAATAGCCGTCGGTGGTCGACCTCGCTATTCTAACATTCCAGGCGCAAAAGAATTTGGCATTACGTCAGATGACATATTTTCTCTTCGACATCATCCTGGAAAGACGCTTTGTGTTGGAGCTTCTTATATCGCTCTTGAAACTGCTGGATTTCTATCCGGAGTGGGAATTGAAACAACGGTTATGGTAATTTACAATCTGTGAACTTCGGACCGTAGAAGGAAGGTTGATCGAGTTTTCTTTTGTCATACAATACAGGTTCGTTCCATTTTATTGCGAGGATTTGACCAGCAAATGGCTGAATTCGTGGGAGAGGATTTAACACAGCATGGAGTTAAATTCTTGCGCGGCTGGGTTCCCACATCGGTCGAGAAAATTGCCGACGGAAGTCCGCCGAGGTTGCGTGTCAAAGCCAAGCAGACTGATGGGAATGAGGAATGGGAGGAAGAATTCAACACCATCGTTTTCGCAATTGGCAGAGATCCATGCACGCGGGATTTGAAGCTAGAAAATGCGGGCGTACAACTTAATGAAAAGTATTGCACCTTTCATCCATTATTTTTGCCAATAACATAATTTTGTATATCTAAAAATGAGTGGGTTCCTTTGTCGAAGGAATGGCAAAATTATCACTGACGCCAAAGAAGCGACAAATGTGGGACACATTTTTGCTGGTTTGTCCGTTTATCTGTCAGCAATAATATTAATCGTTGATTAGTTGATTTTCGACTAACTTTGCACAACTTTAATTTAGTTGGTGATGTGGCAGAGAACAGACCAGAATTAACACCAGCTGCTATTCTAGCGGGAAAATTGCTTGCACAGGTTGAGTAATTTCATTTTATCAACAGCGAACAATCGCAAATCAAGTATCTTACTGTTTTGGCATTGTGGTTGTAGAGACTTTACAAGGGATCCGCAAAACTCGTTGACTACGAGAAAGTCCCCACAACAGTATTCACTCCACTTGAGTACGGGTGCATTGGATTGTCGGAGGAGTCTGCCAGAGCCAAGTACAGCGATCAGGACATTGAAGTTTATCATTCTCATTTTCAAGCGTTGGAGCACGCTCTACCGAAGCGAAACGAGAACAAATGTTATATCAAGCTTGTCTGCGTTAAGTCACTAAAGGTAAGTCGCTACAACACTCGTAAATTCAAGGTTTAATATGGTGATAACACATTCGCAGGAGAAAGTTGTTGGTCTGCACTACATCGGCCCGAATGCAGGAGAAGTGGTGCAAGGTTTTGTGATGGGCTTCAAATTTGGCGCAACGAAAGAAGATTTTGATGAAATAATTGGAATCCATCCCACGACAGGGCGGAATTTCACTGAGCTAGAAATTACAAAGTCCTCGGGACTGAGCGCTCTCAAGAAAGGATGCTGTGGGTGAATTGAATCTGATTCTGGTCAAATATTTTGCCTTTGTCTATTTTTGCCGCTCTTCTGTCGTTCAGCGCTTAAGCACGAAGGTTTTCGAAGTATTTTCACACTAGAAAATTGAAATAAATACAAGCATGATGCAACCGCTATTGAGTTAAAAGTTTTTTATTCATCTTCTCATTATGCAACAGTCTAATTCACAAGCTCGAGCTTCATTAGCAATTGAGTCTGATCTTACTGTTTAGGCTGGCGCCCTTTGACTCCTCCATATTCAGGTGGTAGTTGATCAGCAGCAATTTCCTTCATCAGTGCCTGCTGCCACTCGGCGCGGTTAAATCCGTACACGGCCAAGCTGTTTCGGGTGCTCTCCGACATAACGCTCTTCAGGGCTTCGAGCACAGTTTCAGCAATTGCAACCACTGCAAATTCAAAAGAGTGCTGACGTTGACACACAATTTGTTACTGTTACTACAATATCATCGCAGATATCATATGCGTACTTACTATTTACGAGGTAGGCCTTGTGCAGCATTCCCGGGTAGTTCGCGTCGAACACAGGCACCAAATTTATATACGCAGTGACACATTGAATGCACGCGTGTTGCCTGTAATTGAAGCCTTCCAAATCCGCGACAAATATAAAGCCCGTAATGTTCGATGTTCCAAACCGTTCGTTTTGAGCGAGTATGCTTGTTCTCATCTGTTCCCAAAATCGGTAGGAACAAAGATTGTACTCTCTCGACTTTCCGCTCAGCATCACTTTCCTGGTGTCCATGTCACGCACTCTCAGAGTGGCGATTGGCAACCGTCGTCGGCTCACTGAATCTGTCTGAATGGGGAAGAAAGACCCGCATTTTCCGTTCAAGTCTTTGAGAATTGTGTCAATGCGATTCTCCTTCCGCCATTTCAGATGCTGAAATTGCATGCCAATGAAAAAATGAGCTCTGAATTGAATTGTCCGAAATTTCTTGAGATTCATGATTCATGATCTTACTTTCTTCAGCATGTATGACGCTTCTTCAACATTCCACCGTCGAGCTGAGAAAGAAAAGCAATATTTGACGATAATCTGTAAGGACGTGTCCTAATCCGCTTACCTTTTAGCCAAGAAGCCAGATAATCGTCCCTCTTCATGAAGTCTTGATACACGTCCTTCTCGACTACATTCCTAAACTAAATCAACAAATAAAACCATCATCTGGAAATCCAAACCCTGCCAAGAAGGAAATTAGCTTAGCGAAGAAAATGATTTTTACCGTTTTGAGGATCATGAATTCGTCATCTGAAAACTCACTGGAAATTCGTTGACACAAATTGAGAAAAATTAACACGAAAGCCAGACGGAAGTTCATTAGTGGTCCAAACATTGCTGATTATTTAAATTTATGAAGCTATCTGATTGATTACAGTCTGGAGTGCTGAAGCATCAAGTTAAAGGTAGAAAAATGAATGCAAAACATTTCGTCGCATATTTCTCGCTACTCGCTGCAATTAATTTTCTCGCAAAAAAAAGCTTACCCCGTGCAGTCTGCACGTGTCGGTGGCGAGTCTTGATTGGTACATGAACAAAGCTTTGGTTATTTCCTTTTAACTCCAGCGAGTACCCAAGTCCAGACTTTGCCCCTGGCCTTGAACACGCAATGGCAGCGACGCTGATAATTAATTCGGCGCGTGCAAAAACGACTTGAGGTGCAATTGCATTAATAAAATTTGTCTCTAATCCCAGAAACAATACAAGCATATTGCATTGCCTACTCAGGTAGGCAAAAGAGTGTTACAAAAACTCAAGAATGAGATCTGTTGGTCTAAATGCAACAGGCTACAACGGGCCAAGGATCGCGGTGATCACCTTCACGAGCAAGAAACTTGAAGAAAGGGTGCAACGTGCAAAATCATTATTCAGGTCTTGAAATGACTTGGAACAATTCTATGGGAACAATTGTTCAGGAACAATTCCCTGGAAACAATTTACCTGGAACAATTGTCTGGGAGCAATTCTATGGGAACAATTTATCTGGAGAAAATTTTTTTCCGGACAATTTTCGCATCTCCATGATGGACTCGTTCATTTATTCGCAAATCGATGCAGTAAATCTTGCTTTGAAGAACACATTCAACTTTTGGGAAGCCACAGCCAAGCGGCGAGAACTGGAGTGAAGTGATTAGATAAAAAACATGAAAAACCTGTGCAGACCTACAGTAATGCACAATTTGTGTCATCGTAAGACGATCCTCCATATACGCAATAAGCTGACCACCCGTTGATGAATTAGTCAGCCAGCGCTAATGCAGAATCCTTGTCGAACCCTGAACGAACGTTTTAACGGTTTTAACTTTCAAATGTTAAAAAAAGTGCAATGTAATCACAATCGTGACAATTTTCATTATCCGATATTGCCGACAAAACCTGGCTGGCTTTGACTTTGACTGTGGTAGTGACATATTTTCAGAAACTTCAGTCCAGTCACGTTCACGTGCACGGCGAGAATGCATCTGCCTGATTTGCAGTTACGGGACATCGAGACCATGGAGTCTTCCAGTCCCACCGCTCCCGCTCCAGTACCCTGGCCTTTGGACGGTCTTGGGAAAGACCACGACTGGACAGCATCCTCGTTTCTGAAGGCAATCACATTCGCCGTTATAATTCTTGTTGCAGCCATCGGAAATTTCCTCGTCTTGCTCGCTGTCTTCACGTACCCAAAAATTAGAGCGACGACTACAAACTATTTCATCATCTCGCTGGCCGTCGCCGACTTCCTGCTGGCCACGTCTGTCATGCCATTTACAGCCGTGAAAGTTTTCCAAGAACCATTCTGGGAGTTTGGGTCCGTTTTCTGCCATGTTTGGTCGTTCCTTGGGACTTGGTACTGCTCGGCCTCGATTTTGTCGTTGTGCGTCATTTCGGTGGACAGGTACGTCGGAATCACTCGACCGCTCCGCTATCCCGTGCTCATCACGCGGCGGAGGGCGATGGGGCTCGTGCTGCTGACGTGGATTGTCGCCTTCATCGTGAGCGGACCGCCGTTGCTGATTTGGCCGGAGTGGCAGCCCGATCCGCGAGTGTGCAACTCCAACCTGCATTTAGGGCATGTTCTCTTCGTGGGCCTGGGCTCATTCTTCCTGCCGGCGGTGATCACCGTCTGCGTCTACTGTCGAGTGTACAAGGTGGCACACGACTACGATAAATCACTGCGCGAAGGGGCACTGAGCAATAACAACAATGAAGGTGATGGGAGCAGACTGCGAGTTCATCATGGAGGCTACAACGCACAAGGAGCCACGACGAACGGAGCCGCCAACGAACCAGAATCAGGAGCGTCTCCGTCCACTTCGTCCTCTTCTTCATGCAAGCACAAGTGCACACCACTCAAGTGCGTGCTCTGTGTGATGGTGACCCGGTTTCAGATTCAGAAACGGATCGCGCTTCGCTTGGGTCTCGTTGGCGGTGTGTTTCTCGTGTGCTGGGCTCCATTCTTCATCGCCTTATTCGTCGCCTCCCTGCAGCAAGGGCGGCATGACCTGAGGCAGAGCACACTAAATTCATTGAAAGTCCTGGTCTGGTTTGGATATGCCAATAGCTGTCTGAACCCGTTCATCTACGTCGCCAGCTCCAGGCAGTTTCGACTCGCGTTCAGCCACATGTTTTGCATGAGAGCCAGGCTGGAGAGCAGTTTGACGATCACTCCGACGAAAAGCAACGTTTCTAACTTTAGCGAGTAGTAGTTTATGTGCTTTCCAAGTCTAAATCCAAGTATTATTAATGTAATTAAGCCTGAATTACGTAAGATTGGTTAACATTGAAATAAGATCTGGCGTGAAGCGCGCTATTTGACCTTGAATCGAGGATACAAAAGCATGAGTGTGATGAGCGATGCGTGCGGTGCCTTTCCCTTGCCCTTAAGTGAAAGTCATAAATGCAAATGAGCAGATGTTCAGCTGCTGCTGACTACTGGCTACTGTTACTTCTTACTACAACTGCAAGTTCCAGGCTGCAAGCTGCAACGGTGACAATTAAAATCAGCATAGACGAAAGACAATGTTGTCGTTTTTAAGGTATTTATTTCGAACCACGCTCGTGTTGACCGTCTTGGTGGTAGTGATAGTGCTCTACTTTTCTGTGGCACGTCATCGACCCACGCTAAGATTCAATCTTGATATATACCCTCCGATAAGTGTTACGTCAATAGATGTCGATTCTAACAGTGATAGTGAAATTGACGCTGACACTACGAGCGAAACAGACGGTGAGTCACGAATTCGACACATTAGACCACTGATTAGGCGGTTTGTTAAAGGTTATGTAATGGCCAGTAACTTTGTCCTTTTCCTTTCAATATCTTCAGCCTTGCTCCGCCTTCTGACTCAAAGGTATTGGACACTGACATCATTATCATTGGATTCCAACAAGACTCTACACGCAGCCGATGACGAGGACAAGTTCTTCACGCCTTCAAGGCTCACCAATTTGTCGGCATTTAATTTGCTTCGATCACAGGCATTGTCACCATCGTCGTCGGTCTTCAGGAACGATGATCGAATTCTGGCGCAGATCGTGTTGGGAATGGAAGGACTTCCAGACTCGTACAATCCGAAATACAAAACGATTATACTGTTCGGCGGCACGGGACCAGCGGGAGACTTGAAGAATGCATGCCCAGGCTTCAAATTAAATGCCTGCACCCTAATAGATGAAGTAAAACAAACCACGGCCAGCTGGACACGAATACGAACAGCTGACGCAGTGATCGTCACCCACCGAATAAAGCCAGTGAGCCTACGAACGACCCTTCAGATCCCTACCAGTACCAAATTAATGTACTTAATGCTGGAGTCTCCGTTTGTCGCTGCGGTACAAGTCCGTGGCGCGAATGATTGGTTGAATTCCTACTGGAGACATTCGGACGTCGTGGCACCGTACTCCAAATGGGTTTACTTCAATCCTGACGTCACTTTCAAGGAGCAAGAGATTAATTACGCTGCGACGAAGACGAGGAGCGGCGGATTAGCAGCGATCTTCATGTCAAACTGCATGGCGCAGAACTCGAGACTCCAACTGGTCTACGAACTAAACAAGTTTGTGCCCGTTGATGTGTACGGAAAGTGTGGGAAGCTGAAATGCCCTCGGGACAAGGGTTCCTCGATCTGCTTCACGATGCTGCAGAGGCAGTACAAATTCTACCTCGCCTTTGAGAACGCCAACTGTCGTAATTACATGACAGAAAAATTATTTCACAACGCACTCGAAAATAATGTCGTTCCCATCGTGCTCGGCGCGCACCCCGTCGACTACCGCGCACTGGCTCCCCGCGGATCGTTCATCCACGTCGAAGATTTCGGCTCGGTGCAAGAATTGGCGTCGTACCTGAAGTACTTGGACGAAAACGACGAAGCGTACAATTCGTACTTTGAGTGGAAGGGGACCGGCGAATTTATAGACACGAAGCACTTCTGCCGTGTTTGTGCAATGCTGCATTATTCGGACTACATCGACTCACTTGGCAGCGAATTCACCCCAAAACGGCCAAAACCAGATCCAGAGTTTAGTGAAGAAGAAATCGTGTATTGGGACCCTCGTCATCAGTGCACTGGAGCGGGTCGAGCTTTCTGGAACAAATCTCGTAATTTTAAATAATTAATTTTAATGACAATTTTAATGAATTTAGTCGTGTAGAATTTATTGTGCATTTAAAAATAACGATGATAATACTTTTAAGTAAAATGCAAAATCTATTCGCTAAGACTCTGGCTTCCTTCCTTCATACAAAAAAGCATGTGCCTGAAAGCGATTCTAAACTGCCTCGAGCTCGCAACATAAATGAATGGGTTCAGGCAACTGTTGAGGTATCCGAGCCAAATGGCGACCTTGATCATCGTCTCGGTTGCTCGTGGCAGGCCTCCTGGATCAAGTTGGAGCATGGCGACGAGCAACGTCGTAAAGAAGGGAGCCCAACAGACGAAGAACGCACCGCCCACAAGGCCAAGATGCAGAGCGATTCGTTTCTGTGTTTGGAAACGGGCCACCATCAATGTCGACTGCAGCTGTGCGTGGGCGTGCGCCTGTTTGGCTCCATGCCCATTGTAGCCGCCGTAGTGAACCCGGAGTCGATTCCCATTTTGACTCACGCTGCCATAGTTGTCACCATCGCCGTAGCTGCCTTTGATTGCTCCTTCGCGCAGCGACTTTTCGTAGTCCCGCACGACCCGGTACACTCGCCAGTAGACTCCGATGACTATCGTCCCTGGCAGGAAGAAGGAGCCGACGAGAATGGTGATGACGTGCCCCGTATGCAGGTTTGTGACGCACATGTCCGGTTGGCGCTGCCGTGTGGGCCAGATCCACAACGGTGGCGCACTCAGCAAGAAGGAGACGACCCACGTCAGGAGCACGAGCCCCGTCGCCCTCCGCCTCGTGATGAGCACGGGGTATCGTAGTGGTTGCGTGACCCCGACATACCTGTCCACCGAAATGACACAGAGTGACAGAATTGAGGCGGTGCAGTACCACGTGCTGGCGGTGTACCAAATCTGGCAGTATACGACGCCAAAGGGCCAATGCGGGTCCTGAACCTGCTTGACGGCTGTGAAGGGCACGACCGTCGTGGCCAGGAGGAAATCGGCCAGTGCGAGGTTCGTGATGAAGTAATTGGTGGTCGTGGCACGGATTTTCGGGTGCAGGAGAACGGCGAGGAGGACGAGCAGGTTTCCGACCGCTGCGGTAAGGATTATGAGGGCGAAAGTGACGGAGATGAGGATGGAGGAGCTGGTCCAAAAGATTTGGTCTTCGGTCTCGGCTTCAGCGGCGGTGGAGGTCGAGGCCGTCAGATAGAGGCTCTCCACTTCCAAAGGAGCCATTTTCACATGAAAGAAAAACTTTGTTATGGATATCATTTTACGTCTGATTTGTAGTTTGCGAAAAGGCAGGAAAGTCTCATAGTGGGAAAACACAAGGGAGACCGTATTAAGTTAAGCAATGGCAATTGGCAATTAGGAGACGACGTACAAGTGTTGTGCATTAATTTAAAGTGATTCCAGTGATTCTTGTCTTTCGTGTGTTACTTTCCAAGAGTAGCCTAGCAGGTATCAGCGACGTCAGGCAGAATGCTTGCTGATAAGACTTGAATCAGCGAGAATTGCCGTAAATGCACATTTGATGTCACTATTTGGCAATTTCCGTCCTGTGACCGTGGTGGTGCAGGTACCAGTGACTCAATATTTTTCGCGCCGGCTTCGGCTTAGTGAAATTAAGTTAGCTAAAGTGAATTTTGTATGTCTGAGGTCTCGGGAACAGCTTTTAACGATGTCATCCATTCCAAATCCAGTCTCTCAAGCACCTGAATTGCCTGACCATAAGCTATCGCTCTTCCACCCAACCGTCACCACAGTTCTGAAGACAATCGCCTTTGCCATTCTGATTTTGGCCACGATCCTCGGAAACTTTTTCGTCCTGCTCGCCGTCTGCCTTCATCGACGAATTTTGCGGACGACGACGAATTATTTTATCACTTGCCTAGCTGTGGTGGACTTCCTCGTCGGTCTCCTGGTGATGCCGTTTGCAGCTGTAACCAACGTCCTCGACAACGCTTGGGTCTTTGGCGACGTGTATTGCCATGTGTGGGTAAACCTTGACCTCTGGCTCCAGTCTGCATCGATCCTCTCCATGTGCAGCATTTCGCTGGACAGGTACATTGGAGTAACGAGGCCATTGCGGTATCCTATCCTGATGACTCGACGCCGTGCTGGTGGACTAATCGTCATCGTTGGGATTGCAGCGTTCATCAGCAATGTACTGCCTGCCCGTAACTTTGGTAAGGTACGGAACGATGGTGAGACCTGTGTTTACTATTACGACACGGAGGACGTCATGTTTGTGGTGCTGGGCGGCTTCTACATTCCGATGACCGTCGTGCTCATTTTCTATTGGAGAATCTTTCTAGTTGTGAGAGCACACGAAGAGTCGAAGAAAGCAGGCCAAATTCAAGGCGCCTGCAACACTGACACGAGTGATGGTAACGGCAACGGCATCGGAGCTATCGAAATGATGCGAGTTCATCGCGGAGGCTACAATGACGGGCAACGACGGCAGCAACAGCAAGCATCTCGTGAGTCAGCATTGCCCAGCGCCAGTTCGCCAATCACGCTCCTCGTCTCCAAGTTCCAAAACCAGAAGAAGGTTACCAAACAGCTCAGCTTCTGTGTTGGGGCCTTCATCGTGTGCTGGCTACCCTACTTCACGACGGAGATGCTGATCGGGCTCGGAGTCGTGACCCGCTCAGCTTTGCGCGCGATTCACGTCTTCATTTGGTTAGGATACCTCAACAGCTGCCTGAATCCCTTCATTTATGTGGCCAGCTCCAAGCAGTACAGGGAAGCGCTCAGGAAGATTTTTGGAACAAGAACTCGGATTCAGGAGCCTTCATTTCAAAGTCAAAGTTCTTAATAACCTGTTTTGTAATACTTTATATGGGCGCAGCAGGTGTATGTTTGTTGATATAATGTAATTTTCTCACCAACATTAATTTTATTGCTCATCTACTCAAATAATTAAAATGTATTTGACACTTTATGACTCCGACTAAGTTTCCGTTTCCGTTCTCCGCCGTACTCCACCGGCAGCTGATCCCCAGGGATGTCATTCAGAAGTACCTTCTGCCACTGCTCCTTCTCAAATCCGTACACGCTGATTGCCTTTCGCGTTGTCTCGGACATCATCCCTTTCGCCGTGTCGAGACTCTTTTGAAAGAACCCAGGTGCTGTCAACGAGTGGCGACATTCACTTGGATTTCTATTAAATTTACGGCTGACCGTCACAGTCTTTGTCTTTTGCTAATCTCTAACTCACCGTTGATAAAATACTCTTTGTGCAACATCGCCGGGTAATTGGCTTCGTACATCTTCAGTGAGTCGAGATACAACAAAGCACCTGGCACAGAAACATTAAATTAGTGCGTACACAGCAGATTCAGCGACTGACGAGTTGAAGCCGCTTACAATGAATGCAAAGGTGTTGCTGAGCACTGAATCTAGCCATGTCTATCACGTTATTGAACTGAGTAATGTTGTGAGCCCCGACCTTTTCGTTCTGGGCTCGTATCTTTCCGGCGATTACTTCCAGGAGCCAAATCAAACAGCGACCCATCTCATTCACCTTTCCTGCCAGAATCTTCCGCCGGATGTCCAACTCGCCAGCACGTACAATGATCACTGCAAGCGGATACATTCACATTTTGGAGATTGGGCACTCACTGCTATTTGCTATTAACAAACCTGGTTCGCCCGACTTGGTCACGACGTCCGTCAGCATTTGGTACATATTGCTGCACTTCTCCCGCAGATCTTCCACGATGGTATCCACGTTGTTTTCTTTCCTCCATTTCATCGACTACGAAAAAAAGGAAGAAGAAATTGCTCTAAACATCACATCGATAACATCAGCTCGTATGTACGAATGAATGAAACTCACCTTCCTCAGCACGGGCGTAGCTTCGTCGACCTTCCAGTTCTTGGCTGCTGAGCGTCATAGTCAAGTATTACTACAAACCTTACAGGAATTCTAAGGAGAACTTGAGTTTGTATTTACCTTTCAACCATGGGACAAGATACTCGTCCTTCTTCATGTAGTCTTGAGTGACATCATTTCCGACTTCCGTCCTGAACTGAATAAAGAGAGCATTGATCCGTTACTTTTGGTGTCAACAGGTTTGAAATGCTTGAAACCTGGACCTTACCTTATTTATCGCCTCCGACTCTTTTTCTGTGTAGGCGCTGCATCGATAGATAAGAACACAAAACAACGCGACCAGTTTCAGCATCGTGTGAGGTGACTAGGAAGTCCAATTAAGCAACTGAACACAATCGCACTAGTTAAAGCACCCAAGCACCACTTCCAGTTAAATGGCATTCAATTTCAATTCGGCAGCATGAAAAGAGTGACGGAAACAGGCGCACACGCTCTTTCTTTGATATATTCTGCCGACACAAGGGCAAGTGTTTTGCTTCCGATGTTGTTTTGTTCGAGCGAGCAGAAAATTCTAATTCGCAGAGTTCAAAGCTCCACTCTGAGCAACTCAGGCATTGAATGCTAAAGTTTTCAGTTGTAGTTTCTGAACTGAAGTAATTAAAGCCTAAAAGTCACAATTAAACTCATGAACAAATGCACAATCTCGCATGCAATGGCAATGAAGCCTCAATGGCTAAATGCATGCATCTTTATTTCCTTCCCATCCCGGGTCCAAAATCGAGACTTGCCCATTCGTGGACCTGCTCTGTTGTTGCCATCAGTGAGTTGACAAGAGCAGACTGACTCTACACTTTAGATACACAATTCATTCATTAATTTCGTAACATTATTTGATCAATGGTTTAAATTTATACTGTATGCTAAAAAAAGAAGATAATACAGCTCTTAACTGAGACGGGGAACCAGGCAATTTTTGTTCCAAAGTAGTCCCTCCGTTGGGGTTGGTTCCCCATCCCCTGGCGGTGAGCACTAATCCTTTCTGTTCTAATTTTTCAGATCAGAATGTGGACCAAAGAATCGCGTGGGCAGCAGTTACGGGGAGCGGATATCGTTGTACGCTACACTAAGGCTGATGTCATTTACATGAATCTACTTTCCGATGGACCTGAATTAATGAAGTGATTTCTGAGCATTGCATAGAAATAATCAACGGCAGTAAATTGCAATAAATTAAAACGTCTTTTATTACTTGCTTCAATTCGATTGAATACCCTGAAATGTAGGCAAATTAACACGTGGACTGTATAAAGGTTAATTGTATTCATGCAAGTGTTGTTAATTGCACCATGGCTGATTTGACCCAGCAGCCACGCGAATGTAGTACGCCGACACGTAGCCGTTGGGGTTGGATACCCGGAACCAGTTGCTGTTGCCACTCACTGGAGTGCCCGTAGTTTTGGCCAGCAGCTCGACGTACGATCCGTCAGTGAGCGCTCCGACAATTGCGCTTGATGCGTCGGGATTCGCTCGGATGTTGAGACCTCCACTTGCGGCGACCGTCCCGAAGCATTTGTCAGGGTTTGACCCGCCGATACCGGCGATGAAACTGGCCCAGCTCCCAAGGAGCAAATGTGGGCAATTCTTGCCAGACCAGTGCTGGTGAGTGACCACTCTGCCGATGGGAACACTCAAGTCCTGCATGAGCTTAGCGATCAGTTCTTGCGCATTGCGAACGGCTGCATTGAAATCGCCGTCGGAATTCTCGCAAATCTCAATTCCGATCGACTGCGAGTTGCCAGCCGACGTGCCTGCGTGCCAGCCCACTTCGTTCAATGGCAGGTGCTGATAACTGGACAAAAATAGAATCAGACATTAGGCTATAGCAAGTTGTCTGCAAATTGCAGTGCAGCCGAATACCAGAATAAATTCCACATTGACCTTACATTTCATGATCGTCGACCGTGTAATGCCAGCTGACGGCTGTGCTCGGATTCTTGACATAATTCGCATGCGCTTTTGCATTTGCGCCTGCGTTCGAGTTGGCTGTGTTGTGCACGGTGATGTGCCGCGTTCCAGAGAGCCAAGTACCTGGACGATTTGCGTTCGAGGTCGGAATCAGGTCGACGTAGATGGGAACGAGGGCGAGTGTCGCCTGCGCAAAGAGCCAAACTACAAATATCGGCAAAACTACACGAGTCATTTTGACAATGATTTTTTTCTGATTTGTGAAACTGATAAAAAAACTGGGATGGACGAAAGTCTGGAACTGAAATGTGGTCGGACGCGGTTGTACAGCGGTATTTAATATCAGTTCGATCGGAGATTGCACAGGTACGGTGCGAGTTCATGGATTCACGTCAAGATTTATATCATATATCCTATATAGATTAATATTTATTTTATAGATGTGTATTTGTATTCTTTCTCTCAATCTCTGTTTAAGTGTTCGGAAAATTACAGATACACAGCGCAAATCAGGTAAATCTCAGTGTGGTTGACTTGAAATGCAAAATCAAAATGCGAAGTAGTATGGGAGATACCCTCATGACCGTGACACCACAGGCACCGAGAAGCTTAATGCACCACTTGACTTGCGCGAGCCTAAGAAATTCGCCGAGTCGTGTGCAAATCCTATATTTTTAGATCTGCATTAATCCTCACTTTACTGACAATAATAGGATTAAGTTGTTGAAACTGAGTAGCAGTCAACTGTTGCGATTCCACGAATCCATTGAGCAATCAATCAAAATTCAACTCACGCACGCACGCGCATGATAAAAATTATGAGGTATGGTGAGTGTTTTTGTTGCAAACAAGTCACTCTCACTATCATATCGAAAGGTCGGAGAACGTTCAAATGATGAAAAACCAATTCCTCAGGAATTCGTTGAAGGAGACCCAACCAAAAGAAATTACAGGATGACTGCAAAGAAGTATGCTGTCTGCTGTAAGAAACAAAAGTTCAAAGTTTCTTCGAAGTGCTCGAAGTACGTCTGCACAATCTGAAGAGATTTGAGGTGATGACTTCCCCAAGAAATGAAAGGCCAAGGAGCATTTTGAGAAGCCGCTGAGTAAAGTGAATTGAAGTTCCTAAAAGCAAGCAGCTATTTAAGTTGTGTATGATTTGGAGTGTGTGAGATATTCGATGAAGATTGCTGCGTGTCAATTTGTCTTTAATGGTTACAACTCAATTAGCAGTCACATTACATTATATTATTCAGATGCCACTAGCTTTGGAACAGACCAAGAGGAATTTCAATCACTGCCTCTGCGTTGAATGAACGACGACTTGTGTGAACATTCTTCAGCAAAGAATAAATAACAAGTACCATCGGCCCACCTTCGGGCGCCGGCGTCCACTACGTGATGGGAATTCAGCCACTTGCGCAGAATGTCACAACAAGTTCAAGTGCATCCAGATTCCAGAAGAATTAGAATTGGCAGCCGCTTGCTTCACGTGCGATTTGCGATTTTGTGTGCCGTGGATAATCAAATCGAATGTCATGACACGTCTCAACAGACGCCAACTTCCCAGTTTGTCATATTGTCATACGAATGCTGCGAATTTACCCACTTGAGAACTGTTCGCGCTTCGGCTGCAGAATTGAACTATTGGCTTTCAAGGTTAAAGTCCTTCAAATGACAGATTTCCCAGATTGAAAAGCAAAGAGCAAATGGTGTCCGTGATTTACACACGATGATGACATTCTTCTGTTGATTGTCGAAAACGAAAAAAGTTTAGCTGTAAATTGATGGTCAATTAAAACACGACGATGATAAGAGCAAACACGAACACGACAGATTCTTGATAGGGAAATTTGGCCAATCAGGAACAAGAACCAGGATTGAATCTGTGCACACCTGGCGAAGCAAGAACGTAGGTTGCGACCCTCAATAAATTGTCCAGAAATATCATGAATCGGTACCAGTCGTTAGAATTTCTCTGCCCAGCGAGAAAGCTACCAGCACCAAGTTGTTTCGGTCCAAATCGTCCAGCATCTCTCGAAAATGAAGTCATTTATTGCACTTCTTGTCGTAGTCTGTGCTCTGAGCATCGATGCCAAGTTGATCCGGGGTCTACGTGACAGCAGAGGTAAAAACCCCGTTCAGGGGAACTGAGGTTATGAATCCAGTCGGACCCAGAGTATTCATTGTCACGTTTCGTTATTGCGCAGGATTGAATAATGCCATCGCCCGCACGATCGCCCAGACTCTGGCCGTTCAGCTGCGCCAACAGGACACCAAGTCGCCAGTCCTCCCCGAGCTTCCCGACCCACTGGAAGTTGAGAACGCTGAGCTGAACTTTGACGAACTTGAGCTGGAAGGACTCACTGGAGAAGTTGCTCTGAGGTAAAATTCTTGTACTGGAAATGCTTTAGCAAGTAGCCGCAGCCACATATGCTAACTTCGGCTCATTTTCTCTCCAGAGACGGAGTAGTCACTGGTTTGTCGTCCGTCGTCGATGACCTCGCCATCAGCCTCACTATCCCAGCACGTATCACCTACAAGCTCCGTGCTGGCGTTCTTGCCGCCATCGGAACTTACGAAGTGGCCAATGTCAACCTCAATGGATCCATCTTCATTGGCGCTGGACACCTTGAGGCTTCAGTCACCAACCCAGACTTTGAAGTTGTTGTGAGCATCATCGTCAACTTGATCACCAACAGATTCACCGTTACAAATGTTTCCATCAACAAACTTGTCTTCGAGAGCGTGCAAGGAGAAGCCGAGGGACTCACCTACAACGGCGAGCCAGTTGACTGGGAAGCAGTTAACGAAGACGCCAAGCCAGTCTTCGACGAGTTCTGGGTCGAAAACCGCTCAGCTGTCGAGGCCGCCGTCAAGGATCTGCTTGCAGACCTCTTGAAGGTAAATTAGCACATATCAAAACGGCAATATCGTAAAAGAGTAGATGCAAAACTTAAATCCCTTCGTTGCGCTCTTGTATTCAGGACTGCAAGATCACCGACTTGATTGGAGGAGATTACTCCTGCATTGCCCTCCCAGAAACCAGCAACGTGAGCCGTGCTCGCCTGGCCAAGGAGGTGCTCATGTATTTGATTTAAATCAAGAGCGACCAGCACAATCAGCAATATTTGTAGAACTTGAGGTAAAATTCTAAATTCGACACATTTGCCATTGTCCACAAATCAATTCGTGATTCAATGAATAAATCCGACCAGTAAATTCCAAATTCGTATAGTGCATTGCATTTGCAAAATAAACTTGACTCTAAGCTACTTTTGTAGTGCGGCCGCTTCTGCCGTTCCTTTATTTGCAAAAGAGTTGTGTCAAGTCTTTCTAATATTAGAAGGTATCTTGTGGAGTTTTATCGAATTGATGAACTGCGTGACCATGTCCAGTGCCCATTCCGGCTGGTCAGTGATTCCCATGTGCCCCGCATTTCTTATCAGATAGTGACTCAAGTTGAGGTGCTTCTTCCTCCAGCCCGCAACCTCGCCATGTACTGTCCAAATCTCTTTTCTCGCACACTGCCGAAATTCGTCAAGCCTGTCCCAGCCGCTGCAGGCATTGATGAGCCGCTCGATTGCCGTGTGAGGAACCGTCACGTCCAACTGGCAAGCATACAGCAGGACGGCGTATCCTGCATTCAGCAGCGACTCCAGCGCAGGCCGTTCTGACTGCGGAATATCTTCAGCGAGTTTCATGAAAACCGTCGGTTTCGTGGATCCGAAGTCAAGATTTCGGACTCCGACGTGAATCGCGGCCCGAGCTGCTGGCGTGGACAACCATGTACGGTAGTTGAAGAAGTGTGGCGAATAATTTTGCTCCAGGAATGTGAATGCGTTGCTTAACCCAGTCATTTTTGTGTACGTGGTCGGTTCGGGCGAAGGTGGGAATCCGAAAACGTCTCGTTGCATTATCTGAAGATAAAATTACCTTCATTTTTGTACCTGTGCTAATATTTCGCCTAACTCACCTTAAATGCTTCGAAATATCGCCCGTTTTCAATGTGACCTCGCATTTCCTTCGTGTGTGAGTCCCAGACGTGTTTTTCATTATCATCAATAAGTCCCACGTTGTACAAATATTCACCCCAGTCAATCTGCACGTACGGGTCTGTGAAACTTGACCCCACTATGCAGCCTTTCAGATTGATCGTATGAAAATTAGCAACAGTATCGTCGGAACGCGCGCAGAGGTTTCGGGAATGAATTTCAAGGCCAAGACATGGAATGTACTTTCCTAGAAGGAGCGAACAACAAAAACTTCTTGCTTGGACACTTTGCTTTGCTGAACGAACCTGCATAAGACTGCCCAGCCAAGTACAAATCGTTGGATCTCCATTCAGGAAAGATCTGGTAGAATTGACTCAAAGCAGAATACAAGTCGTCGCAGATCTGCTTCTGGTTAATTGGATATCCGTCTTCGTGTTCGGTGAAACTGAGCCCCGCTCCGACAGGGTTGTCAATGTAAAGCATAGAATTCGTGCGTGCCCACGATTCTGCCTCTCGGAACCGCAATTGACCAGCGTCGTCCACTCGCAAGGGCCCATTTTCAGAGAAGAGTCCTATGAGAGATGAGGAGCCCGGACCACCTTGCAGCCAGAGAATAAGTGGAGCATCCTCCCTTTCGTACTGCAGGACAGAATGATACAGGGTTCAAGAATCGAGTTTCGAGTATTTCTAGTATTGGTGTGATGAGCTGTAGACTAGACTTACAGTTGCTGGGAAGAACCAAAAGAAGAGGTTGGAGTTGAATTTGCTGTTGACTGTCAAGTAACCGCTGTAACTTTCGATGGGCAGCGGCAAATTCTGGACTCTGCAGGCCGCTCGGGC
This sequence comes from Mesaphorura yosii, assembly GCA_009869945.1. Taxonomy (NCBI): domain Eukaryota; kingdom Metazoa; phylum Arthropoda; class Collembola; order Poduromorpha; family Tullbergiidae; genus Mesaphorura; species Mesaphorura yosii. The sequence continues at coordinate 24,991 of WIXG01000616.1, forward strand.
TTCGCTGATCTTCCCCGCCTGCAGGAGCGGTGTCAGGAACAATTCGACGCCATTGTCCTCTGGGCAACTTTCCTGCTGGCCGGCAATGGCGCTTATGTTGCGTGTCAGTGTATTTTTGAAAATGTCATTGGGCTCAGAGCTTCCCATGGTTCATGCTTGAGGAAATGAAATCTGACACCAGTCACTAAGCAAAATCAAAGCAGTGGCCAATACACAACAACTGAAACAAAAACTTGAGACAAGCTTTGTGGTGATAAACCACATGAATTCAATCCACACAATGATAGTGAGTCCTTTTTAATGACATGGCATTAGTAAATGGCATCTTCTTATCAATTTAACCAAGGGCATTCGCAGTGCCTATTTTAGTAATGAACTAAATAAGCCACAAAGTGTATAAGCTCAAGTTCCAAGTTCCATGTTGACTGGATTCACTGCCGCATTGTTTTCATGGGTAATATTCCATTGTCAATGAAATACATACAATACATCCAGTAACTTCAATTCTATGTTGCAATGCGTGCTGGTGTCTTGTGGGACTGAAAGCACTGCCCTGACCATGAGGACCTCACGTGCAGCGCACCGCAGCTCAGAAATATCAATGGGCTAAAGTTCACGATAACTTTGATAACAAATTAAACATGCCAAGGTTTACAGTTTTATTGACAGAAAGTTGAAGTATTGAATCCATTCCGAAATTCTTTATGAACGAAAGTTAATGACTCGAGATTTGACATAATTTGTGCGAACTTAGAATTTCGCATCCTCAAGACTCGGGACACTCGGGAGGATTTTTAGCGCATTTCACGTCTTGAAGCATCCCAATATTAACCTTATTTCAGCCTTCTTCAGTGTAGTAAATCACTGAAGGCAAAAAATAAATCTACTGCCCACTACGCAGCTGTAAAGTAAGAATTATTTCATAACTTCCGTCTCCGTCGGGTCCGTCTTTCTTCGACCGACTAGGTCCAGGAGAAGAAGATTAGATTATCTTTTCTGAACCGCCGCCGCCGAAAGAACTGAAAACAGTTGCCGATCCGCTTAAAGTTTCGTCCGTAAGTGTAAAACCTCAATATACGTAGAATTCTGACTAATGTCTTTGTGATTCCTGCTTTAATTGCGTAATAATTACAAGGAGCGCGGATGTTAGCAAATAGCAAATTACAAAATCGATTTGTTTCACACTTTCAGAACCAGCGCGAACCTGAAACAGGAATTTCAGGAGAAATTGTTTTCCATTTCCACTTCTGGGAAAGCGAAGAAGGTCATCATCATCATCATCATCGTAAAGATTCAGAGAAAACGTCTGAAATGAGTTTCATATTTCTTACGGATGTTTTTGTCGACAAAGTATAAATCAACGCATTCGTAGACTCCCTTCGACTGCACTGCGCCGTGCTGCATTCTTCGAGGTCAGGCTTCATTCTTTATCGCCTCGTTTCGTGGGCCATCGTCCAATAAATCAAGTGTTGAAAAATTATTGGAAGGGGAAATTAAATTCATTTTTCTATTCTATTTGTTATTCACCAGACAAAGCCAAAGCACTCGTAGCGCAAAGAATGAGTGAAGATTCAATGATCGGAAGCAGATTTGTTTACTTTTCCAGCTCATAAATCTCTACACTGCCCGATTTTGACTCGCCCGACTTTGTTCGCCTTAATGAATCGGTAAACAGACGCACGCAGCGCAGGCGAGTGCTCACTTGACTTTTATTATAATTTCATCATTCCCGAAAGGGTTCAAGAGTTTCGACTGACTTCTCGCCGAGAATCACTCCCGCGGCTCTTGTTAAAGAATTCTTCTCGTCCACGGCACGCAAATGCTATACGAGATTCCTTTCGCGTGCCCGACACAGAAAAGGTACACGGAGCACAATTTTCTGGAGATTTTGCTCCGTTTCTGTTGCTAGGTCGGGTCGTCAAAACCAATTTCGCGATCAACTCTGCACTGCCGCTGCTGCTGCTGCGATAGGCAATGCGATGGGCGATAAAATACAAAATAGCGAAATAATATTACTTTATGATGAGGAATCCTGAAATCTTTTCTGATTATGTTCCTCTGTACAAATACACGTGCAAGTAGCAAATACAACTTTATGCAGTAATGTTCCCATAATGCCAGATTGCCAGATGATGCTTTCTGCTTTTCTTCCCTCATGAATCTTTGGCTTTGCTTTCACCAGACCGACCCACGTCGCGTCCTGCTGCGTCTTGTACCTGGTAAAAGGCAAACGGTGAAATACAAGGTGTAAAGAAGTGGGAGAAACGTGGTCTCAGTCAGTCTCGTTCATAAGGAGCTGGAACTTTTCCCTCTTTCGTCTTTGCAGTGGCTACTTTTCCACAGTCTCATTCCTGACTTTGGTTCGTGCACAAGTACATCTAAAGTCTTCCAGCACGCCGTGTCGTGCCTGTGCCCGTTGTTTACAAAACAGTGAGCGTGAGCAGTGCACAGTGAGTCGAGTCAAGTGATCTTGATTCTTGATAAAGTTAGCGACTGTGATCGTGACTTAGAATTGTGTCTCGTCTCGGGTTTCCCGAGTGTCAAGCGCAAATATGCAAGCACGCGACTCATTCAATTATCTCAGCCAGACAGCGGTGCTTCTCTCGCTGCTGGCCCTCATAGGTAAAATTAATGATGATGACGTGACAGGATTTTGCCAGCCTTGTTTGGCAAGAAGTGGCAGTGGCTAAAATTTTGAAAATTCCGTAGGGTCTAGCTGCCAGGGTGAGAATTACGAACGAAAGTTGGTCCGCAGACTGCTACAAGACTACGACACGTCCGTGCGTCCGTCGAGGAATGCGACTACGGGTAAGAAAGTCGCTTAAATCGCGCGCACGTCGCATTGAGAAATCTAACATGCCGAAAATGACATGGCGTTCTTGAATTTCCAGCTTTGAATGTGACGTTTGGCCTCGCTCTGACGCAGATCATCGATGTGGTGAGTTTATTGCACGTTTTCTTAGAATTCTGCACGAGGGCAGGAAATTGCAAAGAAATTATCGAAATACAATTTTCTCCTACGCAAATCCGGTTTATTATGCCATAAAGCAATTTTCGCCGTGATTTTCTTGAATCGGGTATTTTATGATTCACACGAAAAAGTGTTAATTCACATCCTCTGCGACATTGCGACCGACTTTATTATTAAAAAGTTGCGATACAGAAACACACCATACAAACCAGACGCGGGAAACATACTTTTGTGTGAAAGCTTCCGAGAAGCGAGACGAGACAGAGAGCAGAGCATATCAGGCATCTATGTGGAAATTCCAAATGAATGTACGTTATTCCACACAAATATTCCATCACTGGAACGAAATGAGAATGAGAATTCAGTTTCAGTTCGCTCGATTGTTTAGCAATTCTTCCACATGGATAAATATGTTATACTCGTGTCTGGAATACAACAAACGGAAACACAACATCTCTTATTAAAGTTGACAATAAACCATTCGAACGATAAATTGCTTTGCCATTTCCATTCCACGAGGAGTGAATCTCTGCTTCTGTGACGCTCTCTGTCTCATGCGAAGCGAGCATCAGCGGTAGGATTTTCTTGGAATTTTGCTGTACCGAATATATACTCGCTCAAACTCGTACAAATACAGTTTAGTTTGTATAAATACAAATATTGAGAATTCTGCTCCAAAATGCCATGCGAAATCACGAAAGTGCGATTTCGATTGATTGAGATTCGAATTTCTGTGACAGAGTGTCACCTTCGTGCCGCGTTGCCGAATGCGTTCAAGCAGGCAGTTAAGAGATTGATGATGATGAGCACGTGCCTAATTCCTTTCCCTGAATTGTAAAAGAAAGATCAAGAATGCATTCATCATTTTGAATTTCTGTCCTTCTCTATTTCATTCCTGTCTTAGGATGAGCGCAATCAAATCCTGACCACGAATTGCTGGCTAAACCAGGTAAGTAGTACAGAGTTCTAGTTCCAGTGTACAAGACTCGAGGCTTGTAAATTTAGAAATACATACACGAGCAGTACACATGCTCGAATTCTGTCGCGGGACACCACCAACAGAACGTGAAACGCGAAATCCACGCGCGGCCGGCTTGGTTGAAATTGTTCATGCGAACGGGAACCGTAGCGCAATGAGAAAAATCCTTCGTTCTCGTCCAAGAAGAGCTTTAAAATAAACAACTTTTATTTTTCCAGCAAATTGCCTTTGTAAAAAATTATTTTATCATTCGAGACGCGAATTACGAGTGCGGAATGCTCAAAAGAAGAGCAGAGCGCGACCGAGCGGACTCTCTTAAACGGATTTAAAAAGGATCAGGTTCTAAAATGCGGCTGAGCTCGGGTAGGGCTTGGAATTGGGCTCTTTTTGCATACTAGCAGGCCACACATGTGACAGCAGTTGATTAATGGCCGGTTCTCAATTCGTTCGTTCGCCGAAAAGTTGGAGTTTGAACTAAACAACATTTGAAGACCCGTTTCACAAAAGGAGCCAGACAACTTCCGAACGTGTCTCATTTTTTACATTCAAGTGAACTCAGGAACAAGTGTATTAATGGTCAAGTCAAGAAAGGAAATGAGCCCGGGCCCATCCTCCATTTATTACAGAAGTGGAGTTCGTGGAAGTGACCAGAGACGCATAAACCTTGAGCCCAATATTTCCAAAATTTATCCCAAAAGCCTAGCACAAAAAACAAAATTAATTTGATTAAAGTTTCGCAATTTTACAACCCCGCAACGCCAGTCGCAGAAATTCTATTTCGGGCTGTCAAACTTCGGAGTGCGGAGCACGAGCACGTGAATTCAGACTTTTCAGACATTCGCGAAATTAATGATTACGGTGATGACGGCCGATGTCAGCCGCCAGCCAGCGCAAGGGCAAGCTACATATACGAGTTCGAGCTCGAGTCACGTACATTATATTTCAATTTGAGTTGTTCACTCTCACCCGACTCGACTCGGTTGGCCTGGCCCATCTGACGACTAGACTTCTTTTCATGTCAGTGTCAATATAAAACATAATATTCATGGATTAGAAGCCTGCACAAAGCACGCGTGTGGTGTGGCGCGTACTTGAAATCTTTCCATTCTTGGCTGGTTTCAAATTAATAATTTTCCCAGCCCAGAAAGAGAAAACTGAAACTCTGAGAACCGAAACCGCAAATAGCCATAAAAAAGTTGTACGTGACTGCGATACGAGAATGCAAGGCTTTATGAAAACCTGGAGCCTTCAAGCTTGCGAGAGCAAGCAAAGTATAAGCATAAGCATAAATTTTCAAGTGCAGAAATACTTTTGACATTTTCTCATCTCGCATTAGTGCATGGGAAAGACATCAAGCAAACAAGCAGGCAGGAAGTGCGAACAAACTAAACCAGAAGCTAGAAACTAAAAACCTTTCATCAAGACTCTCGACTCGGTCTCCTTTTATCTTTCTGTAAATAATATCATATTAGCAAGAGCCTAGTGAAACCGAAGCCGATGCGGACAAGAGACAATGAATAGAATGACTTGACAGACACGACGAGATGACATGCAGCAGGGCGCTCGCGTGGGTGGTCCGCGTCTTTGATGAGGAGGCCCCCATACGTATTCTATTAATTAACGTATCTCGTGACGAGGCCTGCAAAAAATACGAGTTTTTTCTTTGTCGTTGTAGAGCCAATTAATCTGACTGAGTAGGCTGAGTGACTGTTACGTATTCGGGTAATGTTGATAGGCCTAAGTACTTTTTTTTCGCAACAGATGTGGATCGACTACAACCTGAAATGGAATGCATCGCATTTCGGTGGAATCAAAGTTGTGAGGATTCCAGCGGACAAAGTTTGGCGGTGAGTTGGTTGGTTTCCTGTCCCCGTTCGAGCGTCATTAGAAAACCTTGACCGTATTATTGCATTGCATTGCACCATGAGCAAGATCTAATTATATCTTCTCCTGAATTATTTTTTGCGCCGGGATGGACGGACGGATGGGCAGGCCAGACATCATTCTCTACAATAAGTACGCGTGCTTTCACCTCATTGTCATTTGCTTTCCTAAATTGCTAAATTCCTAATAATCGCATGAATGCCGGTCTTTCATATAAGAATTTGCTTTGTTGCCGTCCCAATCAGTGCCGACAGCCAGTACAACCTCGCCATTCTCTCAACCAACGTGATTGTCAGCGCTGAGGGAAATCTGACGTGGTTGAGCACGGCCATCTTCAAGTCTTCGTGTCAGATTAACGTGGGTAAGGTTCAAAGACTTCACTTTACTCTGTTGACGCGATGACGCTGAATCTTGGATGCTTTTTGTGTCTTCTCTACATCTACTTTTAATTGACTTTTCTTTTTCGCACTGCGCAATTGCCAGAGTACTTCCCCTTCGACGAGCAAACTTGTGAGATGAAGTTCGCCAGCTGGAGTTACGACGGATTTCAGGTACGCTACGCTACACTGTGCACTATTAATTTTAAATTAGTAATAGCGATGATACAACCAAAAGCCAAATGGAAAGCAGAATACGAAAGACTTTTCTCTGTCAACAGCAAAAGCGGCAGCAGAACTTTTCCGCGTTGAGAGCCCTGATGCAATTTTCTTACTCTTGAAGTAAATTACTGCTCTATTTTTGATGAAAGGGAAAATTTTCTTCATTTCCTGTGACATCTCGAAAAAATTATTAGCCTTAATCTCACTGCCTGGATTTGAGATGCACTGCCACTACCACGCAGATCCAATTTGCACTGGGACACGAGCTTCTTTCTTAGAAATCTTGCCGTCCACACTGAAATCTTACCCTTGTACCTTTGCCCGTCTGTCCGCGTGCTTGCTTACTTCCTCTGTTTCAGCATACTCTTATCCCGATATTGAATCATTAAGGAAGATGAGACGAACGGATGACGCGACGGACGAGACGAAGGTCTTTCGAGCTTGATCAGATTAATTTAATGAGAAAAAGTTTTCCCGCTCACGGACTCGATTTTCCTTCCATCAGCAGAATTATCAGAATGAAAAGCAATTGCCAATTCAATTCAGTTCAGTTCTCATTTGAGGATAAAATTCAAACTTATCGTAAATCGCAATTCGTGAGCGGCAGGCAGAAAAATATTGGCATTGACAAACTTAAATCGACGCCTTATCGCATACATGCAAGCAAATCGTCTATATCGCAAATCTGGAATATGAATCTCAAATAAAAATATATTTCACTGCATTAAGCAGTGTAAAGCACTTTTTCCATTCGCCTTGATGTTTGTTATTTACTTTCTCCAAGAAAAAAGAGTAAAGAATATTTATTTTGAAACTGACATCCGCCAGGCAGACCGAAGGACTAACAAGGAAATGCTACCAAGTGCGGGTCGCGCAACCACATGAAACATATTCCATGTTGTAGTACATACTCTAAAAGGGCTCTGTGCAAATTTTTAGAACTGA
>WIXG01000617.1:0-31897 GCA_009869945.1 Mesaphorura yosii
CTCGTCCTGGACGAAGCCACAGCTGCAGTGGACCTCGAGACCGATGACCTCATCCAGCGGACAATTCGGGCCGAATTTAAAGATGCAACAATAATCACAATTGCTCATCGACTGAATACCGTTCTCGATTCGAACAGGTTTATCACTGCACGATGAACTACAATCACTCAGTCTGGCCAATGTTTAATTCTTTACACCATTTGTTGCATTCTTTTTAGGGTAATTGTCCTGGAGAAGGGAGAGATTCGTGAATTTGAGACTCCAGAACGCCTCCTGCAGAATAGGAACTCGATATTCTACTCATTGGCGAAAGATGCCGGGCTTACCCAATAGCAATCATGTGAAATTAGTTCTAGCCTGTTAATTGGTATAATTTTAGACAAACTATTTGCTTTTTAAATATTCCACTGTACCCAAATCTTTTACGATTTCCTTTTGAGACATTTCAAAGTAGTCTTCTCTGCTGTAAATCATGGACTGTGTCTCTGTGTCTGTACTCGGTCGGTGAAATGGCACGTGTTAGCCGCACGTGTTTACTGAGAAAGAGATTAAAAGATTTTGGACTGAGGCCAATATTAGCTCCACAGATGATCAAATGGTTCGAGTGTTCATCTTTTCCTGCATTCCACTGCCGAAGCAGAAATCTTTTTCATTCGTTATTCGTACTTTTGCTAGCTCACACCAGAATGAATTCCAAAACAGTCAAGCACCCGCCCGTGTCCCCATCCACTCCTGCTCCAGCCGCTGCGGCCAATACGGCCGGGACCACAGCCGCGGTGTCCATGTGTGGCTTCTGCGGTGTGCCTTGTTCCTCACACTGCTCACATTGCGCCAAAGTCGCGTACTGTAGCCGTGAGCACCAGAAGGCACATCGGCGGGCTCACAAGGCGGATTGTTTCCCAGCGAAATTGGCGGAGGATCCCGTGCTGGGCGAACATCTCGTCGCGACACGGCCGATCGCCCCCGGAGAAGTCATTTTCACGGATCAGCCGCTGCTCGTCGGCCCACGTAGCAATCTACCGCCTGGAGTGGCAGTTTGTTTGGGGTGCCATGGCCAGCTGGCCGGACTGTCGCCATCGACATCCAATTCGTCATCGTCAGCCCAGCAAGCTTACAAGTGTAGTCGATGCAAGTGGCCAGTTTGTGGCCGGCAGTGCGAAGAATTGCCCTGTCACAAGAATCACGAGTGCCCCGTGCTGGCAAAAAACTGTGTACAGCCTCCCGCTGGTGGTGGAGCAGGAGGAGGAGGAGCACACAGCGACGAAGTCTACACGGCCATCACGGCGCTTCGCACCCTCCTCACTCGCCGTGTCGACCCTTCCCGGTGGGCGCGACTCAAGGCCGCCCGTTTCGAGTCGCATACCCAAGCCAGACGGGCCAGGAGCGATTGCATGGAGCAGTTGCACCGTGTAGTGAACTTTATCACCAACCAATGTCAAGTCACAGAATTTGAAATCGCCAACATTGACCTCGTGTACGGGTGGATTGTGGTCAACGGCTACGGGGATCCAAATACGTAAGCAACAACTCAAGCATTCGAATTAATGATTCAGCAGGCTGTGATTCTGCGTTAAGTGATTTGCACTTTGCAGGTTTTCCGTCAAGCTCTACCCGAAAGCGAGCAAGATCTCAAACTGTTGCTTGCCCAACACGCGAACACTTCACACGAACCCCGAGAAAGGGCTGCAGGTCATGGCGACAGTGCCGATCGCCCGAGGAAGCCGTATCACGCAGCTATATGGGCTCCTGCTGCAGGGCACCGTGCCCCGCCAGGAGCTGTTCCATTCGATCTACTTTTTCACGTGCAGCTGTGAGCGCTGCAAGGATCCGACCGAGCTGGGCACGAATTTCTCCAGCGTGCGGTGTAGTGCAGTGACGGCGGCTGCAACCGACGCCGGACGTGGCCGCAAGGCACGGACGCAAACGCAGATTCGACGCTGCGAAGGATACCTCTTACCCACGCCCACTCCCTCGACCTGTCCATTGCAAGAGCAAGACAAACCCTGGAAATGTGACACGTGCTCGAAGACTCGCTCCTATACAAAGCAGGTGGCTCCCGTCGTCCTCGCCTGCAGCCAGACGCCGGCCATTGCCGAATTGGGCGGTGTGCTTTACGCGGAGTACGAAGCTTATGCAACTGCTAAAACGACGACGGAGGACGCGGCCTATTTGTTCAATGCCCGACTTACCCACACCCAGGCCCGGTTTGACTTACTGCGAGATTTAGAGTCAAATCGAGTGCATTCAACCCATTACGCGCTGCTACCTCTAAAGACGGCTCTCGTCGCAACGATGCATACGCTCCTGAGGGAATATTTGGGCTCTGGCGGGGCTAGACAACGTCTTCCACCAACATTCGATACTCAAAGACGGGAGCAGATGCAGCCTCTGGTGGGTGAATTCAAGCGGATGGTGCAGGAATTGCTGGACGTCATGAATGTGTTGCTGCCAGGGTTAACGTTAGAGCGAGGTAAGTTCTAGAATACTTGGTGGGAGCGCTGACAGAGCGCAGTTCCTTTAAAGCTTTTATTCGACAGGGATCCTGCTCTTCTACAAGTCTCAAGCGTGGCGGTTCGAAGCTGAGCTACGAAGCTTGATTGCTGCTACAGCTGCTGGAGGTGGAGACTGTAGAGGTGAAGTGCTGGAGCACTTGGACACGCCGCAAACGCAGCGGCAGCAGATTACGGATCTGGAAAATGAAGCTATTCGCATCGTGCTCCTGCAGCCGGAATACGACACGCAGCGACAGCTCGTGCTGACGTGCCTTGGCGTACGCGCCTGCGCAGGTGAAACGGGCGTGGTCGTGAACTGTGAACCCTCGACGAAGACAGCGGAAAGACTAATATGAGTTTGTATTTGTACAATGTGTTTATTAACAAAAATTGGATTAGAAGTAAAATAACCTAATAAGTCTCATAAGTAAAACTACAAAAACTTGAATGCCACCGAGTTCGTAACAAATATACACGATGGCGCTGGGCAGCCCAAGGAGTTCCGCAGAACTACTGAGATGGCGTCAGTTGTCTGGCATTGGTTCAAATGCAATAATTTTGTACGCCCTACATTTTTCTCCTAAGCGAGACTTTCAACTTTGACCGACTGCTGTGGGCTGCGAGGTCGACGCAGGACAGGGGGGTTTGACTCCTTGGATTGGCCATGACCTGGGCTTTCCAATGAAGCCTCACTTGGGTGAGGTCATCATAGAACCCCCACCCCAAAATGGCGGTTACCTCAACTTGGCGGGTCGATTTCTCCACCAAAAAGTGCATCCTGCAAATTTGTGCACGAGCAGTCCAAACCCTCGACTGCTTGCTCCAAAAATCTGGGCCTGCACTTAGGTGTTGCTGACGAGAAATACATTTCTAAAGTCATTATAAGTGTGTCAATTCCTTGGAGCACTCGATCCTGTCTCAATCGCACGTGCGTTGCCGTTGTGGAGTTTGTAAGAGGACGACTCGCCAACCTCCGCCGCCGGAGTAATGGTGGGCTTGGCGTTGCTTTTGTTGTCGGTGGGAACGCAGGAGCCATGCGGATACACGGAAGGTGATTCTCCACAGCATTCTGACTCGGTCCAACTTAATTTCTTGACCCACCTGCACCCCAACTGGCTGTCCATGGCCCCTGTCGACCCGATGGACGGCCCAGGGGTTGGATAATCATACTGGCACAAAAAGATGCGATTGGCGGCGCAGGATCCGAGCATTTCCGAACCGCACCAAGTCCCTTCATACCAAACAGCCCGATTTGTGTAGGGGAAAGGGATTCGGAGCTTCATCTTGATAAGGCGCGAGTGGTCGGGGTTCTCAGGGCAGCTGCACGCGGAGGACGGTCGTATAAGGGCAATTGGTACCCTTGCAATTAATTCAGTTGGGACTGTTTAGTTGAAGGATTAGTTGGAAAGAAACTGAACGGATTCGAGAGTTACCGAATTACCTTACCGAAACAGACTGCCGCGTACGAAGCTCCGAATTTCGACATTTTTCATTCAGTTGTTCAGTTGTCCACTCCGTCGGTGATGTCCTGGAAACTTGCGTAAAAGAGATGGGAAAAGAGGAGTGCAAATGCGCCTTGATTCTTATTTGACAAACTGACTGAAATTCGCCGTTCGCTCCATTCTGCCGATGTTTGCCTTTCTTGTGTTTGTGAATGAGTGATTGCATGTGAGTCACTCTAGCTCATATCGAATCTTCTGATTTCAGTGCAGGTTACCTGAGCAAACACAAGCCTCCAGTCGCCACTCTTCCTGTCTGTTGGCTTTGGCTGATTACAGGCTTCGCAATTTGCATGAGTGATGAGTAGATTCTGAATTCGCAGTCCTGAGACATCAGAATACAGAATGCAGAATCACAACTGAACTCACACAGATTCCGCAACCCCCACCACCACCGGGTCCACGGCCACCAGAACCGCCATGAGTTCCTCTCCGGCACCTGGCGCCTGCAAACCCCCACAAATCCTGACCCCTCCCGCCTCATAAGGGTACGATGGGTGTGGGTACCAAATCCCAGAGTCCTGATCGACGAACAGTCCACATCCGCTGTCACAATTTCAAATAATTCGAGGCATGCGAGATGTAAATGTAAATCCCGGTGCAAAAAATGGGATAAAAAGCACACAATCTAATTGGGTTCTCACCTTGTTTACCTTTTTTGGGTTTCGAGTCGTGGGCCGCCCACGTCACACGCAATCCAGTCGTCGTCGTGGGCCTCTCGTCACTGCCACGCAATCCAGTCGTGCACTTCAAGCTGAGAGCGAGAGATCCAGCAAAATGAAAATGGCAGAGTACTTCGCCACAATTTCTATTTTCTTGGTTTTGTTCATTTCCCTATGGCCAAGGGAAGGGGATTGCGAATTTGTGACGTTTCGAGTGACTCAGTCCATTGTTGGCAGTCCCCAGCGCTACCTCCTTCGCAGCAGCACGGTAAACGAGAGTCTTCGTCAACGAATCCCGGAGCAACCTCGGCGAGTTAGCGTTGTCCTTCTGCGCGCCGAAGCAACGGAGCGGGTGGCGTCAGACGCATGTCTGGCTTGTCTCTGCCACGCGGCCACGGAGTGCAGCACGCGGACAACGCAATGCTGGGAGGGCGAGGGCGGGCAGTACTGCGGGCCATTTCTCATTTCTCAGTCGTACTGGATCGACGCTGGTCGGCCCACTCTGGCTGGTGACAACCCGGACCGGCGTCCCCAGGGTGCAGCATTTCGAGACTGTGCGGTGGATCCGATTTGCTCTGCCGAAACGGTGCGAAAGTACTTGCAACGCTTTGAGCAGGACTGTAATGGTGACGGCGGAGTGGACTGCGACGATTTGGCCCGCATTCACCTCCTGTCCTCACCGTACCAGTGTCAGGACCCGAGGGTGGCGACGACCCAATTCTATCGCAAGTTCCAGGAGTGTTGGGATCGCGTTGTGCATCTCTCGTAACCGAATACGTAATTAATTGTCAAATTAATTAATTAAACTTGAATAAATTAGATCTGAATAATCCAGAGTGGCCACTGTCCAGTGGGAGTAAATCATGCAGTCGAGTGCCGAGCTTCCACGCGCGCTTCAGCCCGTGCAGCAGCAGTGGCTGCTCAGCGCATTTTACGCAGATTACGACAGAATTACCTCGCCAACTTATTCATTCGCGAATTCCATGCAAATGAGGCTCACAAATGGACAACACAAGCTGCGGCGTGCCTTCGGGGCCGACATCATGATGTTGCGCACGGCCCCTCCCGCCCCGCCCCCCACACGGGACAGGAGTGTCAGTACTTTGGCATGGCGCGAAACCTGTTTCAAACTTCACCGCTGTTTGCCGCAGCTTCGAGCGCTGTGCGAGACTGTTTAGCGCATTACTCTGGGTGAGTTTGCTGAAGTGTCCTGGGTGGACGTGGGCCTGCTCCGCACCACGATTTATTGCCAGCCAGTCATGTTTGCTGTGCAATACTGCCTGCTGGAGCATTGGGTGGCCATGGGGGTGCGTCCCGTAGCTGTGCTGGGGCACAGTGTGAGGGAATTCGCAGCTGGAGTTGCGGCGTGCCTGTTTACCCTGCAGCAATCCATGAGGCTCGTCGTTCACATGGCATTGCAGGAACTGCAGACATCTGAACGTGAGGAAGCCGTCGGCCGGGCGCCGGCCACCGACGCGTTCGCCCAGTTTGGCGTCATCTGTCTCAGTAGGAATAGCACTCCAGTAGAAAGGCACTTCACACAGGGTATATGAGTAGTTAATCAGGTGGCCTACAAGGCTCCAAGTCCTTTGGGACAACATTTCCTGACCGGAACGGAGAGCTGGGGAAACTGGTGGCTGATCTGGTTGCCTAAGCTTGTGGACTGAACTGAGCCAAAGAAAATCGATTGCAGCCACAAGATTCGTGAAGCTTTCAACCGCACACTGCGGTTCCGTGCAAATTCCGGCAATTTGCAAGTGACGCAATGCGATGTTTCAGCAGCGGCACTCACGATGGCATTGGCCGCAGGCAAATTGGATTCAAAGAGGCTGCAACATGTTCGCAAATCGCCGTATCTCACATTCCCAACAAGAACAACACACTGCAACACTGCAAGAATGATTAGTTGCGACAAATTTCAGCAAATTGCACTGTACGAACCGTACAGGCGATTGCGCCAGGGCTAGGATGTGGTTAGTTCGGTCTTTATCGTCCCACTCAAACCCGGGGGCCAGGGTGTGCAGTGAGTTCGGAATTATCGGCCTCAGCGCTGTTTGCCGCGCCATGTATTGAATTACATAGGGAAGGAATGCGCCTCGGAGCAGTGAATTCAGCCGTAGAGCCGCGTAAGCATTGGAATAAAAATAAATATATCCAGCTACCGGTGTGAGAGATCAGTTGTGCTACGTACGGCCATGTGCACGATTCATCCTCGTCTCAGACACCAAGTGGTCGCCGTGCCCACGGCCAACTGCCTCGGCAAGGGCGAAGCCACCGAGCAGTGTGTGTCGTCGCAACTGACGCGATCACTCGGTTTCACCTTCGAAATTTTGGGACAAACGAGGCTGGGCTGCTCAACCCTGTCCATTAATTTATTCCCGTGGAAGGTGGGGGGGGGGGGGGCAAAACGGAGGTGGACGCGGACCAGGTTGGTCACCTGCTTCTCAATTCGTTGCACTATAGCATGCGCGTGACCAGCCACCGCTTGGGCTGGACAGTGCATCAATTCGTGGTCGTGGTCAATATGGAGCGGATTCGGATTCAACACCTCGTGTCCATGGCCGCCTTGCGCATTGTTCTGCGAATTATGACGGGCGGGGGCTGGCTCTCGGAAGTCAAAGCATGTTACCTTGTCAACGGTGAGTTCTTGCTGATTGGTTAACGAATTCCGAGCCAAACACTTTTTTGAAATTTTGTTTCTGTGCTTGTGCGTAGCATCCATAGGAGTCAGAGCCGTTTTCAAGATTTTTCGGCGCATCCTGTCCAGCGAATTACAGAAAAAGATTCGAGTTCCCAGTCAGGGCAATGGCGAGTGCGAAATGCCGAGTGCCAACCTTTGCAGTTCAGCTTAAATGTCGACTAACTAGAAAAGTGACCGAGAAATTCTAAAGATTTTCTTGAATTTTGGAATTCTTGAAGAGGATAAAACTTGTATTTTTGGCATTCGGAAATTAACAATGAACGAGAATTTTAGTAAACATTTTAGGCACTTTCTCTTACCCGTGTTTGCAGTGGCGGGCTGTGAGGGTTCGCTAATTAACCTTCGATCAAAGTCGGGTTCCTGTCACTGTGCACAAATGATATGTTTTGTTCTTTCAATATTGTGAACTTAAAAAGAAAGAAATGTAAACAGGCATTTGTGTATCGATAAAAATAGTAAATGTTCCCCGTTTGAGTTTTGTTTAATGAGAGGCCCAATTAACCGAGTTGTTTTAGCGATGTAGTACCGGGCAACAGAATGAAGAAGAGCGCTAGAGGCTTAGCATATAGCTCCAAAACTACCTGTAATTATTGCAAACAACACTGACTAATTATATGAAACCAGGGCAACTCAGAACTCATGAAGTTCACCATCATTGATCTACCCTCCATGGATAATCATAAAAGAATTTGTTTTAGCAGCAGTCCCTATATGATGATTGGAAGTTGCTCCGAAAACACACTCGAACGCTCTCCTGTCGGTTACAGAACTGCTTGAATCGAAAAGCAGAGCTCGGCGATCTCAATGGCGTTCGGCGTGAGACAGAATCATATACAGCTACGGGTTGGAGCACTGACAAGCACTGAAGTGAGTACGTGCGTGTGTGAGCACTTCAATTTCTAGTTGTACATGGCAACTGTCTGGACACTCGCGTTCCAAAGTAGGAAGCAGGGAGTTCTACTCCGGTACGGTAGTATAGCATTGGCCATCTCAACAGATCGAAGTGCGTAGGCGAAAACGTCGTTGCAAGCGGAGTGGCGAGAAAGGCAGGCCAGCAATTTTTCTGGCAGCTGAGGCCGTGATGTCCATCTGACTGCACTTCCACCCCACAAGGATCAATGTGATGCTCGCAGATATTGCATCCGAGGCGAAGGGCGATGGCAATGAGGAACGACGCGTCATCGAAGTGGGTGACGAGTTGTGGAGAAGGCAGTGCCGTGCGTTGAGCCAGACGCCAACCTCCGCACTGCGGGAAAGCGTAGGAACTTCTTACTCTTTCATTATACATGTACTGGCTTACTTCGAAATCCTCATTCCGAGTGGACTATAAACCAAACGTTCCAATTATCTGCGCTCGGAAGCAATCAACCATTTTGTACGCTACAAATGAATTGGCTCTAGTTATGATTACATGAAAACAGTGAGAAGTACTCGAATATCGACAGGCAAGCCTGGCAATAGGAATGCATTTACTCACCCAATCAAAAAAGAAATATTTCATAATATCCTGGTTCCTTCGATCTAAATCTCAATAGCTCAGTAGAATGGTGAGAAGGAGATTCAGCACGTAATCCTTGAGCAGCCACAAGAATGTGTCCCTTTCCACGACCAGACACCATCCGGAACTAACTCGCATCGGGGCGCAAGATCTGGCGAACGCCCGTATGTATTTCCGTTGTATTTTCTTCGATCGACGAAGCTCGTTCCGATAGTCGATGACCAGACACAGAGAGCCAGTTAAAAGAGCTGAATATGAAGGTGGAGCCACAGACGACGAGTTTCCTCGTTGAGGGGGTCGCTCAGTCGCCGGTACATGAGATTTATGTCCAGCACTCGGAAAGGGCGACGGGACCCGAAACGTGTGGATGTGGAGGCAGCCGTTTTCAGCCAGTAAAATTGCGCCAATAAAGCAAACGATCCAATCCCAAGATGCCAAAGCCGTCTTGTCAAGAGCGAAATAAAAGTAGCGAAAAAGAAGCAGGGCATTTGCTTTGATAAACAGGTGCAAGACTCACAAAGCAAAAGGGAATCGTGACGGCTCGACGCGTAAACGCTCCGTCTTGGGATTCCAGGTGCAGTGCAGCACGTGTAACACGCTGGCCCCAATCCAGAAGTAGATCTTCAGACACTTGAGTACGAAGTTCGAGATAACGTAACGATCAGCTGCTTCGTTGTGTGTTGATGTGTCGAAATTGTGCATTCTCAAAACCTTGGAAGGGCCCGGGAAAGGGTTGACTTGGTTGATTGTCGAATTCGGCTCGCTATTCCTCGGACTTTTGTTTTGTCGTACTTCAATCTGTTCAGATTTTGTCGAAATTACTGCCATTGGCTTTGGCCACGCCAAGACCTGACCTTTATCGGCGGACCCTTGACACTCTTGACTTTGATGTGGTTTTGAAGGAAATCTCACATCGTGAACTTATCCAAAGATCGCGCCTTGTCTGTTTGTATGAGTCTGTGACTATTTCCTAGGCGGTGGCGGTGACGGTGGATTAGCTTTACCGACTGGACAGCGAATGTTTCGACGAAGAGTCTGAGAAAGCTCATCATGTTACTGAGCGAACACTTACGATACATACTCAACTTGATAATTTCATAGATCAAGACAGTCAGTATCCATTTACATACTTTGAATTTGCCCTTTGCCGTAGTCATTTCCTAAGGATTACAATAATTACATGTTTCGCCAATCGGATGGATGGAAAGTCGATGTTCTTATTTGAACTTTTCATGGACGACCCGAATTGAGTGTTCTCTGGATTCTGATTTTAACAAATTTCTTTCATTAATCGCTTCTAGTAAAATTCCATAATGCAAATCCCGGATTGGATTTGACTCCGGGATTAGGATCGAACAAATTTGCAAATATTTGCGCAAGTGTTTCTCCACCGCAGTTTCGGCCTTGAAGTTCTCGTTGTCGTTCGGGCTCGGGCAAGCCCTGAACGTGAAACAGGCGTAAAAATTACAGCAATAAATTAATCCGGGTTTGATTTCGCCTTTGCCTTCTTCTGTCAACTGACGACGCCTGGACCAAAATTCAATACACCAACAACAGCACACGGATTACGGATCCAATATAGGATTCGATACGATTACGCAAAATTCGATTCCGCAATTGGCATTTAACTAGCAGCCACAAATGCTCGACCATTTGTGTAAACATTGACTAAGAGAACTCAGCGTGTCGCCTGCTGCGGTCCCGTCTCCAAAGCCTCGAGCCGCATCCGCCTTCACCTGTCTGGGCGAGCGCGGCCGATTGGTATAAAACCACCAGACTTGTGGCGGAATATTCACTTTCAATTCAGGACTGATCTTGAACTTGATCGAGTAACAAGAGCAAAATCACCAGAATGAATTCCTATGTTATTCTTGCCGTCTTTGTGGCCTGCTCAGCTTTTGCTGTGGTAAGAATGCTAATTGACACAGCGCATTAGTGCATGGGAAACTAATGAATTTGTTTTCGGTTGTCCTTGCAGGAAGGCAGACGTGGAGGTGGCTGGGGAGAACATGGCGGAGGCCACGGACACAGCGGAGGCGGATGGGGTAGCGGAGGCTGGGGCTCAGGCTCAGGCTGGGGCTCGGGCTCGGGCTGGGGATCCGGCTCTGGTTCAACCGCCGCGCCCACAACCACGACAGCTGCTCCAGTCGGAGACACCCGCTCCCTTAACGACCTGCACCAGCTCGCCCTCGCCGAAGGCGGCCGTGTCATCGTGTACGCCGGCGGCGACTCTCCTGGGCAGCAAGACTGGACCAAGTCTCAGTTCGAGCAGCGTTTCCCAGGCATGACCCTCGACATCATCGTCGACCTGAGCAAATTCCACGATGCTCGCGTTGAGTACCAACTCCACAACAACTCACTCGTCGCTGACGTCGTCCAGCTCCAGACTGTTCAGGACTTCCCACGCTGGAAGGACCAAGGCTGGTTCATGAACTACCGCCCCATTGGCTGGGAGCAGGTCTACCCCGAGATGAAGGACGACGGCTGGTACTACGCCATCACCATCTACGTCTTTAGCAACTTTATCAACCACAGGCTCCTGCCCAACAACGCCACGTGGCCCATCAACGCCCTCGACTACCTGAAGCCTGAGTTCAAGGGCAAAATCGTCGCGACGTACCCCAACGACGACGACGCGGTCCTGTACTGGTTCAAGCAAGTCGTGGACAAGTACGGCTGGGACTACGTCCGTAAGTTCAAGGAGCAGAACGTGACCTTTGTCCGTGGAACCCAGACCGCCAACGATCTCGTGTCCAACGGCACGTTCCCCGTCACCTTCACTACCGAGGGCTCTCTCATCCCAGACGGGAGTGACGTAACCTTCGTTCTTCCACAGAACGACCCGTTCGTCTTCTGGCCGCAGCTCGGAGCCATCTTTAAGGACGCCAAGCACCCGAACGGTGCCAAGCTGTACATGAGCTGGCTCCTCGACGCCCAGAACCAAGCCAGCGGCTACTCCTGGTCCATCCGTAAGGACTTCCCTCCACCAGCAGGCTACAGGGACCCATTCGCGTACACGCAGACCCACATCATGGACTTTGCCAAGTTCATGGCCAACAGACAGGAGGTCGAGCTGTTCAGAACCGAGATCGGCCTGATTCTTGGCGAAGTGCAGGGCCCATCGCCAACTGGAACCATGCAGCTCGGAACCAACCCGACCGTCGCTCTTCCCCATTAAATTCGATTTGTATTGTTATAAATGGCTTGATTGTATGATGGACTCTTAAAATAAATTCTCAGCAATATTAATTAGCAGTCTAGCAGTTTTCCTTTGTTATGCCGGTGATCCGCCAGCGAATCTGCAATCTGCGTACATTCGCACTTGAAAGTAATCAGAAGAGCAGCATTGAGATTTGAGATGAGAAGATCACACACAAACGCATGCACGCCATCTTCGCAGGAGCACTGCATAGATCTTTTTTATACACTTTTTACCCGTCGAGACTTTGAAAATACATAGCAGTAAAATGTAAAGCGCAACAAAATTTCTTGACTGGCAACATTTTTCATCATTTTTAAGTTTTCCTACCACACCTGAACCCCAATTGAAACCCTTTTATACAGTGAATCAAATTAGGATTCCTCGATGGCCGCCTCCCGGAAACTGCAAGGCGAAATCGACCGCTGCCTCAAAAAGGTGTCCGAAGGAGTGGAGACATTCGAAGACATTTGGCAGAAAGTCCACAATGCAACAAATACAAATCAGAAGGAAAAGTACGAGGCGGACCTCAAGAAGGAGATTAAGAAGCTGCAGAGGCTCCGAGATCAGATCAAGTCATGGATCGCGAGTGGAGAGATAAAGGATAAGTCCACGCTAGTGGAGACGAGGAAGCTGATAGAGACGGTGAGTTTATCGGTCAACGTATAATCAGTACCAAAATTTAATCAGTAATTAAACTACCTTTTCCCTCTCTCCAAACAGCAAATGGAACGGTTCAAAGTGGTCGAACGCGAAACGAAGACAAAAGCGTACAGTAAAGAAGGGCTCGGAGCCGCCACAAAACTTGACCCCACCACAAAGGAGCGTGAAGAGCTCTCCTCATGGCTCTGTACCGCCATCGACTCTATCCAACTCCAACTCGATGCGTTTGATGCTGAAATCGAGTTAATAATGGCCGGGAAGAAGAAGAGGCTGGATAAGGAGAAGCAGGAGAGGTTTGAGTTGCTGAGTGGTTATGTGACCAAGCACAAATTCCATTTGGGGAAGCTGGAGGCCCTGCTGAGAATGCTCGATAACTTGGCGGCGGTGGAGGGAGGAGATGTGGTGAGTCAGATCGTGAAATCAAGACGAGTGGTAAGAACTAGTGCGAAATTAAGAAGTTAGCTAATTTTAATTCCTTGTCCTCAGCTCCGCGACTTCCTTACACAAGTCCGTAAAATAAAAGACGACGTAGAGTACTACCTCGAGTCACATCAGGAGCCAGAATATGAGGAAAACGAATTCATGTACGATGATATTGAGGGGCTGGAGGAGCAGCAGCAAATGCTAGCAGCGGCGGCGGAGAGGGAAGCTGAGGAGGAAGAGGCGGAAGCCGCAACAGCGTCAGTGGCGCCGACATCAACAGGCACCACCACACCATCAGCGGCAAGTGTGGCCGGGCACACTCCACCAGCATCAACCAGGACTCCTGCTGCGGCCAGTCCCGTCAAACAGCAAGTGAGCATAGAGTCGATAGAGTCCAACTGCTCGAGTCCGAAGCATGAGACGCCTCCAGCAATGATTGCAGTGGAGACACCAACGAAGGGGACACCACCAGTAACAGCTCCGTCGCCGTCACCAGCGGTTGCGGTGGCTTCATTATCATTCGCCGCAGCAGCAGAGCCACCCACTCCTCCGCCCATTGCGAGGGTGGAGGCTGTACGGACACCACCTTCCGTAGCAATTCCTGTAACTGCAACTGCAACACCAATAGCCAAAGTTCCTCTGACTCCAGCTACCGCCACCCCTGCAGAAGTAGAAACAGCCGCAGAGTTGCTACTGCTCAGGAATGGTGGGAATGAAGACTACACACCAGAGAACTCATCACCTGCCCACCCCGAAGGACTTTCACAACAGCAGCAGCAGCAGCCGGACAGTTTAAAGGCGATGGCACAGGATGTCGTGGACAGAGAAGGCTTGATTGGGAGTGGACTCAGTAAGTTTCAGAGTTCGAACGGGGATTAAAGAATTTGAACTTCAAAAGTTGACAATGTATTAATATTGACCTTTAACCTAATCTACGCAGGCTCCCTCCACCATCCACTCATTATCTCATCACCGTCGTCGGCTCAACTCTCCAGCAGCAGCGCCTTGACGTTACAAGAACAGCTCGATGATTCCAGCACAACCTCCTCGGCCCACATCCCGCCGCTCCTCGGAGTGGCTCCACTCGGCCCGTTCCCACTTCAAAAGGAGCACCAGCTCCAGCTGCAAATGTTGGAGGCTGCCCACCAGCACATGCCGCTCGCGGCCGATTCGGAGAGGATGCGGCAGTATTTACCACGGAACCCTGTGCAGACGCCGGGCTATTATCCTCAGCAACCGCTCACAAACACCGACTCCCTGGATTTCTTTCAGCGCCTGAGTATTGAGACCCTCTTCTTCATTTTCTACTACCTGGAGGGCTCGAAAGCCCAATACTTGGCAGCAAAGGTATTAAAGAAGCAGTCCTGGCGATTCCACACAAAGTACATGATGTGGTTCCAGCGACACGAGGAGCCCAAGGTGATTAACGAAGAGTACGAACAGGGCACGTACATCTACTTTGATATTGAAAAGTGGGGCCAGAGGAAGAAGGACGGGTTTGTGTTTGAGTACAGGTATCTGGAGGACCGGGAGTTGAGTTAGAATCATTGGATTTATTAATTTTGAAAGTAAAAACTGAAAAATAAAATGCATTCAACTATGACGTTTAGTTAAATTATTCTTTAGCATACGTACGAGTTCCAAATTCCCAAATTCCTTGCAAATTACCAGTGCATAATCACATAATGAGATTATCAGTTGGCAGGTAGCATATTTTCAAGCTGGACGTCGTAGTCTGGAATCTTGGTAATCTCCAGCATGCTTATGCATTGCAAGACACTCAAGATGCAAGATCGCTTAGCAGCTGACTGGAGCCGGGAGCGAGTGAATCCGACCGAGATCTCTGCTTGCTTGCGAATTATTATGCGAATTAATCCTGCCTTCCTACTATTGAATGTTGAACTGCGCAGCGTTGGCGTTGCATTTGCTTTGTGTTACCCGTCAACCGTGCACGAGAAAAGAACTGGCTCAGTTATGGCTATAAATATAATTCAGTATTTAAAAACAGCAGCAGCAGCTTTGTCGGGCGGGCAGTGGGCAGTGCCAAACCAAGCCAAGCCGGACCAGTTAACTAGGTCAAAACTTGGGTAATTAATTTGCTAGCGTCTTTGTGATTGAGATTGAGATTGTAGTTTTGACAAGCCCGTCATCGTCGTCCGTGATCTGAGAAGGCTAAGATGACGGGGCCTAGTTTAACTGGCTTGGTCGGAACTTTCAATAGTTTTTAATTTTTTATTTTACTTGATTGCGACTTCGACCATCTCCATATATCGAACTAATTCGGGTAAGTTTCAGCTATCACTTTACTATGATTGTGATTGCGACTTAATTTCACGTGTTTTTACTTACTTTGCAGTTGGGACCTATCTTACCAACACATTTCCAAGATTAACCACTGGCTCCTGCCTCCAACAACAATGGAAAGTATATATAACCGGTTGGTTAACTTCTTACTCCGTCGTCCTCCGCCCAATGCCAGAAACGACGATGAAGCGCCGGATTTGTATTCGTCCTACTCAGCTGGTGCTCCTTACACTCGACGCCCTATCAATCCTCTCTTTCAGCTGTACGCTCTTCGTGTCGGTGCCATATCTTTTGTCCTCTACGTGCTCAAGACGTAAGCTTAAACTTGTGCATCAGCTAAATCAACTCAGTTCCCGACCGATTACCTTTGATCTAAAATGGACCGTTTTGCTTTTAACTTTTAGCTTGGGCTATATCAACCTCATCACCCAATCTATAGCGGACGGAGGAAAGGACGCTTGGTATGTATTCTCCAATGTGAGAGAAACTCGACTTCGACGTTTGCTGAGGTGGTTTAAGTACCTGATCGAAGGTGATTGGACGTGGGCTGGCTTCTTCCAACTGGTGAAAGATAATTGGGTGTGGGAATGCGGTTTGATTGCTTTTCTGGTGGTTCTCACTAAATATACTCCAGTGGTCAGCGGACTCATTAAGTAAGTATCCTGAATTATTGAGTTGATTGAGTATTTTGCTGATTGCATTCTATTACAACGATTGACCAATTTTCTTCCTTCCGCTAGCCTTTGGGAAACGATCACAAAAGTAGATCCGGATCCAATCGCAATCGCAGCTCTGAGACCGCCACCGAGAAGCAGCAACAGGAGGAGACATAACGCCGGACCGCCTCCGCAAGTTCCATCCGATCCCACCGGAGACACTCCATTCTTTGACGAAGACGACGGCTTCGATTCATTCGACGAGTACGGAGACGGAGCTGACACAGACGATGATGGCGACTGGCAAGGCATTCGTGTCGAAGAACTCATGGGTCCAAATTCGCCATATCACGGCTTGAGCTTAGACGAAATCATTCGACGACTGGAAGTAGCTTACGGAATGGTCAAACGTCCACTGAATGTCGGGCGAATTAATCAGTTTCCACTTGTATCGATCAGTGAGGAACAAGCAAGTAAGTCAAAGTGCCGGTCCAACATATATGGACTTCTTGAGCTGTCGAACTTCTAACGTTCATTAACTTTGACTTAATTGCTATTTCTCCAGAGTCGAATCTCCAGTGTACAATTTGCTTGGTCAACTTTGAACTTCTCGAGATAGTTAAGCGGCTGGATTGTCAACATTTTTTCCATACAGCTTGTATTCATCGTTGGTTTGAAATGGTACGCAAACCCTTAATTTAAACTCGACTGTAATTAAATAAGAATTCACCGTTGGCTAATTTTTATGCTTTCTGACAGACTGCGACCTGCCCTCTCTGTAGATTTGACTACGGAACTCCGTTGACCATGAATTCTACGATTGGGGTTGGTCCTTTGGGCATTCAGGTTGGCAACGGTGGAGGAGGACACAGCTACGGGCCACCACGGGCCTAGAAAAGAAACCCAAGCCTCAAGCCGCTCAAGCTGATTGACGACACTTCCGTCGTTGATTTTGGTCAGTGCGGCCACGGCATGCGAGTCATTGGAATGGCAATTGGCAAGAAACTGAATCTGGTGTACTTGTAAATAGCTGTGATTCATTATTCATTACGTATGAGATGACTTGTTTTACTTTTAATTTTTAATAGCTTTTTAATTATTTCTGTGACTGACTGTACCCGGTACCCACCTTTGATAATGGCATATACGTCAGACAGACGTTAACTAATTCCAGTTAGTTGGATTTGAATGCTCCTATCCTACTTCTACTTTTGTATGTACTGTGAGATCTCGCAAGAATCCTAAGGCTGAGAAATTATACGCGTAGCGTAGCTCTCAAAGCAATTTTGCTCGTGGCGTATGCGTATCTTAAATCATAAAATCATAATCAAGTACAATGTACAAATGTACTCAAAGTATTGTTGTACTCTTCCATAAGCTTTTTACTATTTTTCTTTATTCAATTTGTCAAATGTTGGCTTGAACATGGCTTAACTAATCTTAAACCGTAAATATGTGAAATGTTTAGCTAGAAGAACAGTAAAAAAAACGGGAAATTCAATTTATTCAAGTCTGTGTGGTTTATATTTAACTACTAACTCAACTTGTCAGAAACAATTAATTAAGAAAAAGAATCTATTAAGAAAGTAATCTACAAACAAGGCAACAGACAAGTTCTCAATATGTTGCACAAAGTGTGCTAACTAATAAACTTAACAAAAATTCAAATTGTTCGAAAGCACATGTTGCATTTCAACGAATGTTCAGGCCACTGAAGGCAAGTTTGATCTAAAAGTCTCGCCCACCACTTTTGTACGGAATGATAAACTCAATGTCCGCTTCCCAGAAGCTGCCGGAGCCTGGAGTGCGTTTTTCACCATAAATCATCCGGCACAGGGCGGCAAAGATTTCGTACCGCATGTAGATTGAAGCGATGGAGCCAGTTGCAAGCTTTCCACCGCTGCTGATCAGCGCCACGATGTACGTCTGCACGTAAGTGTCGACAAGGTTCTGCAGCTGAGCAATTCTAAAATTGTCAGACTTCACCCTTTTGTCCCGTACGACCATCGACTTCTTCCGTGCTCCTTCCCCTCCATCGACGTAAAATCTTGGCTGCGGGCCAAACTGGACAGATTCATCCTTCGTTGGCTGTGCCTCAAATAAATGGGCCAAAGACCAGAATCTGGACAGGCGGGACAACGTTTCTTTCGCGTAACCTCCGAATTTGAGGATCACATTCTTGTCCACGTTGTCCAGAAGGTTGTTGAATGGGTTTGCGGGCTCCAGCAAGATTGGGGGTGACATTACCACAGCAGGCTTGCCCCATCGAACGTAATGAAGATAGCCTGGCCGTCAACAGCTAATTTTCGGATCAACTCTAAGAAAACTTCAAATCCACATGAAATCAATGAACCACCAGAACAGAACCGACACGTTCCAGCTGTCTCCCGACGTGCATAGCAAGCAATTCGATGATTGTGCTTCGGCCGTTGATTTGATTCCGGACGTAAATTGTCTTGTTCCGAAACTGGCAGATTGGAACGAGTTCATGGACGTACGCTGACTGAGACCGCATGAATTGCACTTGTGACTAGACCAGGCTGCAACTGTACTCGCCAGCCATCTTTGGGTTACGGTGAATCACGTCTAGGACTCGGTCGTGCTGGAGCCTAATCACCTCCTCACCACGAAGATTTTCAGTTATCACAAAATTAGTCGCTGGCAGCACGTCATACTCGTATCCGGTGCTGGTGCACTTGAATTTAATCAAGTAACGATTCGTCCGGATTAATTTTACGTCATTTCGCTCCCAGCATAGCAAAATATTTTCAAACTCATCCAAGACTTTCTCGAATGGTGGGTGCTGGTCATTGATAAGCACGACGATGTCAAAGTCGAAGATTTGCTTGATTGCTGTCAATTTCCCCACGCTTCCGCCAATTTTGACGCGTACCAGCGAGTAACGGCTACGCTTTTGGAGTGAATCAACTTGTAAACAAAGATAAACTTCTAATTCTAATGTGCAGAGGATTAATGCAGCTGCAAGCAACAAAAGCACTTGAGCCTTGACAGCTCAGATTGACAGGCTTCATCAAAGAGCAGGCTCCATAAACATTCGACTGAATCTGAACCGAAACGAAATTCTGCATTTGTGCAATGTCGAATAAAACATGCAGGTACCGTGCAAGTGAATACGTGACTGTGGCGAATTGAGGGCAGACAAGGCATAAAACTAATTAATGGCAGAAAATTGAAAACTCGCATTTTCTGCAGAAGTGGTGAAACCGTGACCTTTCTACGAAATCTGCAAAGTCGTAATTACCTTGACTTATTAATTTTTAAGCCTAGAATACGAATTTGTGGTTATCAGGCTGGAGATGGCGAACGACATGCACGAGAAGAGGAATTCAATCATGCTCTTCAGCTGGAAATGAATATAGTCGCCCGCGTACACCCGCAACGGGGCCAGCGCGGCCAGAACCCGTTTGCGGGCCGGGGTCATGGCGTTAAGCAGATGGCTTTGCATGTTCTTCGCGTAGTGCTTTGAGCCCGCATTGATCCGACCGAGCGGGTCGAAGAAGAGCTTCTCTGCGACGAAGACCATCAGCGCCGAGAAGCAGGTCCCGACGTACACACCCAGCATTGTGATGTCCATGTCGCCGATGGAGCGGAAGTAACGAATGGCCGCGAACACGGAGGCCACAAAGACGGACATCGTCTGAAACATTTGGGTCGGGAGCAGCACCGCCCTCATGAGAGAATTGAACTGGGCGTTGAGCAGCTGCAGGGCGCGGTAGACGGCGACGTCCTGCCTCAAGCGCCGCTTGACGCCACCCTCCGCCTTAATTTGGCCCAACCAATGCTTTGTGAATGCAATGTACGTGATTTCGACCCAAAGCAGGAGTTGCGAGTTGACGATGACGTTGAGTGTGATGTACGCGAAGGCGAGCATGCACCAAATCAACTGGAGGGCCATCATTCTTGACTGTGAATTTGAATTGTCGAGAAACCAACTGCCCAGGTGCATGCGGACCAGGTTGAAGTCGTTGAGCACGTCCGCGGTGTACGGGACAATGATAAAGTTCAGGAAGTAAAACATGCCAGCCAGGACCACGTGCAGTGGAAACCGCGGCGGAGGCTCTGGAGTTTGAAGCTGCCGTTGCGAAAGAGTCTCGAATTCTGCGTCGATGTACAGCAGGCGGTTGATGAGAAGCACGACTTCGTCCTTCCGTACGAAGAATACCAGATTGATACTGCAGCTGAGGAGCAGGGATGCAATGGAGTAGAAATGGATGACAAGGTACACGTGTGGGGCGGCGGCCTGCGAGCCTGTGTCCTGTGCGTCAGCGGTGGCCATAGCTTCGTCGTGGACGACACTCAGAAAGCTGATGCTCATCAAAACGAGGGAGACGAGGTTGACGGCGGAATTCAGAGCGCAGCAGGCCACGTCCCGGACACGGTGCGTGGTTTCCAGCTTTTGGAGCTCCGAGTTCCAGACGAAGGGCAGAATCTTCCAGCGTGCATTATTGTCAATAATCTTGCGACTGATCTCGACCACTTGAGGGGTGAGCATTTTGAGACGAGAGTTCAGTGGAGCACGTTCGGAGTCTCGTTTTCGTATAGATTTGGTGAGTTGGCCTTGATTTGGCACAGGTTGTCAAAATCGCGTGGCTAAAAGTTATTAATCGCGTGTTTGAAGGAATACAATCAATTAGTTCAGTTTGTCAACAACTTGATTAGTTTATTCACCTAAAGCTGTAAATTTCCATTGTCTTTAATCGCACTGCTGATTGCCGATGTCGTCGACTGGCTTTAGTAACTCTGCAGTTGCCCGTTTTCTCTCCACATGTTTTCTAATTTGGATAGAAAAATTCGTGATACCACAATTTAATCATGAGTTGATGAAGTCACGCCATAGTTAATCAAACAAAACTGTGTACGGAATGGGTTGTTAAAAAAATTACTCCTCCTAAAATGATTTAAGTCCCTGTGCCTACGTTGACTTGGCCTTCGCACCGTCTGCAGGGGCGGAACTCCCAAGTCGGGGAGTCCCCTTGGAAGAAAGGCCGCCAGACGTCTGCCAGGACGAGTTGCAGGCAGTCATTGAGGATCGCGTCGGAGCTGCGATCAGGCACGCACGCAGTTCTTCGAACTTGGCGGCGATCGGGGCTGCAAGAGCAGTGCTGTTTTGTCTTAACTTTAGGAACTGTCGCTCCGTCTCCGCCGTCGCTGTGCCGTTGTGTCAGCCGACTCCAAAGCCCGGGCAACACTGACACAGAAGAATGCATACGCACAAGATTTGAGGAGCGAACACTCTCATTTCCAGTTCCAGCCAAACTAAGTAACAAATGATGAGCATGATGACAATGATTAAATGCTCCTGCTGCTCAATGGGTAAGGATTCCCGCTGAGTGTTGAGACGATCTTAGAGTTTCTGGTTCAGTTTAAGACTTGCTGATATGTCACCTGCTGAACTCATCGTTACGTCGCAATATAAACCCGACGAGGAATTGACTGTCTTTCATCGTTGCCAAATTATTGACCTTGTCGAATTTATTTTATTGAGAAGTCAAACAGCCTGCACGATGAAACAAGAATTAATGCATATTCAACTAGTTGAAGAGAACCGAGTACAAAACAAGCATGGCAATATTCATTACGATGATAATCAAGTCCCAAAAAGGTTTGAGCCACTGAATTGACCTGCGCGCCGTCTGCAGGAAACTCTCCTTGACTTCCACAGCCGTCATGTCGACGTGACCCGAATCGGATATGTCTTGACCCTGGCTCTGGCTACTTCGTAAATTGTACTCCGGGTGTCTTGCCTTGCCGATGCACTCGAGAGTCTTGTTGACCTTGAAGAACTTCCAAATCAGAGGGCAGGTGACGGTGTCTAGAGGATCAGACGTCTCTCTTTCGCATTTGCACGGAACTTCGTAATATTCGGGTCGCTTCTCGTCCACGCTTGTCGTTTTAAATTCGAGGAGGTCGCCGTAGTCTTCCTCTTCGTCGTCCTCATCGCTTCTACGTAACGCAGATCTTCTGGCAGGTCGGATCCCGAACGCCTCCATCCAATTCACGTCTCGGAGGCGAAAGTCGTCTCTGTTATTTGCCAGTTTCAGTGTTCCCAGCTTCGGGAGCCCGGCAAATGAGTACTGCGTTATAGATTTGGTGTCACTTTCCAGTCGGTTATGCTCTAGATCCAGCATTGCCAGATTCCGCAGTCCGTGGAATGCTCCAGGTTCCAGCGTTGCAATGTGGCAGAAACTCAGTT
The DNA here is from genome assembly GCA_009869945.1 of Mesaphorura yosii. Taxonomy (NCBI): domain Eukaryota; kingdom Metazoa; phylum Arthropoda; class Collembola; order Poduromorpha; family Tullbergiidae; genus Mesaphorura; species Mesaphorura yosii. The sequence goes on from WIXG01000617.1 coordinate 22,312, forward strand.
CGAGATGCTCCAGCGCCTTCAAAGGTTGGAACGATTCAGGCAGGATCACTTCAATCGGATTAATTCGCAGGTTGAGCAGTTTCAGCTTCAAAAGTCCGAAAAAGGCCTCGGTGGGAACCTGCTTGAAGTTGTTGGAGACGAGGCTCAGCCTTTCCAGAGCCGTCAGCCCAGAAAATGCGCCCTTGTCGAGCTGATCCAATTGATTAAAAGAGAGGTCGAGTTCCGTAACTTCGGCCAGACCCGATAAATCACGAAATTGTGTACGGAAGACGTCCACCGGAAGATTCGTTAGCCGATTTGATTTGTAAACCAGCTTCATGGCGTTTTTTCCGTATTCGGCTAATGGTTTGTTCCATCGTGGAATGCACGTCAACTTCATGTCTTCACAGCGGAATTCATGCCAGATACCAAAGGAACACCAGTTGCGCTCCTCGCATTTGTACGGCTGAGGAGCTGGAGTCGTCGTGGCTGAGCGGGCCACAGCTGAGAAACTGCCCAACCTGAGTGTGAACGAAATTTCCATTAACTAAAAAATCACGACTGAATAGTAAATTAGGAATCGATTCGATTTGTGATTATATCAATAGTACTTACAAACTGGACAACAGGATCAGCTTGAATTCCATATCCAAGACCTCCAGAGACGAACACAGGAATCCAAAGCCGAAATCCAGGAGGAGCTGGAGCACAGAAGAAGAAAGAAAGAGAGTGAAGAGCTCACTCGATTCATAATGCGTTCAATGCAATTTCAACTGTTTCTGTAGTGAGCCGGAGTTCAGACCCTTCAGGGTTTGAAGGCAACAGTGCCCTTGGCCTTGACAGTTTCTTCACCTCCAACTTGGTCTCGTGCTCGTGTCAGATGCAATAAAAGTCCTTTTATCCTTTACCTGCTCTGAGGCCGAAACATGAAACAAGCTTAGCAAATGCATTGCATTCCGACTTCTGACGCCAATTCTGCGGCTTTCTCTTTGTCTCTTAAAAAGGTACACAAAATGTCAATTCAAGACTAAATTAATAACCGTGAATAAATCAGTTAATTATGATAATTGGCCAACAGGAACCATGCCCAGGAGGAGCCAGCATCTAGTCTAGAAAGTAATAAATTCTCAATGGCATGGGCCTGGCTAACAGGTAAGTTGATATCATACCCTCAAATTGAAGACTGACAGAATTTTCTGCGATAAAGTCTACAATGCCGTGCTATATTTTTGGCATGAGATAATTTACTTGAATTTCGAGTTCGCTTGAATAAAAATTGCTGAAATTACTCGCAGTTTCATTCACTATCATTTAAATTGCAAATTAGGTGGATTAACTCTTGAGAAAGCAGTGATTGATAGCGGTGTATAGTTCAATTGATTTAATTCAAATCCAATTGAAATTATCTCGACTTGCCCTCATCCGAAGTCGAGCTCAGGTCAAGTTAAGCGTTGAGAAAGAAGTTTCAAAGACTTGCGCCTTGAATTTCTACGAAACATGTACGGAATATCGGTCCTCTCGCTAATTATCCTCATTTGCTCAAGCAACCTCGCGGAGATGGCCCAACGGAACCAAAATGGGAGAGGGATCTCCACATCCACGACGATATTTTGTGTGTCCGCGTCCGTCCGAAACAATCCGTGCAAGACACGTCCAAAGCAATTGACTAAATTACTGTCTCGCTGAATTGGAAATTAATTACCAATTTCAAAATCTAATTGAAACTAATTGCTGGTTAAATTTATAGCCAGTCGAATCCGACCCGATTAATTCCCAGTCGATTTTAATTTGAGCGAGCTAAAGGCTGAAACTTTCAGCCTGAAAGTCGATCATCTCTTTTTATACTCTTAACAATGATATTTCGAAGAAAGTGCTCGTTCCCTTTGTTGGCGTTTTGGCTGACTGTCGTAATTTCCTCAAGCAAATGCGCTTTGGCACAACGAAATGGCAACCGCAACCGCGACGGCGACGGCATCGCCTCCGTCTGCTCCAAGTACGGCGCTGTTCATCGGGCCGGCCTCTGCGTCTACCCCGCTCTGGCCGACTGTCGCCGAAAACCCTCAGACTCCTCTCAAGCCGCTTTGTTTCGATGCCCAACGGACACGACCTGCGAGCCAATCACGGGGCTTTGCGTCTGCCAGGGAGAGTACAAAAACACGGGCGATACGGACAACATTTTGACTTGCGTACCGGGACAAAATTATGGCCAGCCCTGCAGTGAGGGCAGTAGCCCATGCCTGGCTCGATTTGAATGCACGGCCGGAAAATGCGCCTGCCCGACGGGCGCTGGCGGGCACTTTAACCAGACCGAGGGCGAGTGCATTTCGGACACGTATTGCAAAGCGAAGCACGCCGACGCATTTTACGAAGCAGAGTCTAAAAAGTGCAAATGTCTGCTGGAAAGCGTCGAGTGCATGAACCTACCTGTTACACAGAATCTTGAATGTCCTATAAGATCCAACAAGCAGTTCTCCGGCGGTTGGCGTCAACGGCATTTAAGATGCGAATGCAATTCTGGAATGACGATGTCTTCGTCGAAGAGGGTTTGTCTCCCAAGCCGGGAATACGGCGCAGAATGCGCCGCGGGAGAGGCCGACGCTTGTGACAGTGGCAAGCATTTGACGTGTGGCATGGGAGGCAAATGCGAGTGTGTGGGCGGGCGGGCGTGGCACGCGTCGGCGGGACAATGCAGGCTTCGAGCAGGGCAGGCTTGCGCTGCAGGCCAGTATGGACTGCGTCTGTACGGACAATGCGTCGAGTACGCTGATTGCATCCCGCATGGCTTCGGAGACAGCCGGAGCTGCTACTGTGACGATGGATTTCAGCAAACGGGCGAAGGGCGCTGCGTCGGGAGGTACCGCACAAGCTGCAGTGCGCGAGAGACCTGCGATCCGTCGTTGGATTGCATTGAAGGAGCGTGCGACTGCCGAGATCAAATTAGTACGGTTTATGAACGAGGCAAGTGCAGGGGCATTGTCGGCTCGCACTGCAACAGCAACGGCACGACCGCCAGCGCGGACACGTCAACCTGCGTGGAAAACGCCGAATGTCACCCAACTCGAGGAGTTTGCGAATGTAAGCCTGGATTCAGGCTCGATCCAGACACTCGCGGACTGTGCATGGCGGCGTTTGGGCATGGAGAGGCGTGTACAAAGTCAAGCTGCGATTTTGATAGAGGATACACGTGCAAAAGCGGAAAGTGCGCATGTGCCGACTCGTTCATGACCTACCGCGGACCGCAGCAGGGATGCCTGGCTCCGGTGGGATTCGTGTGCGGGTCGCAGAAGATTCGAGGAGTCGTGTACAAGGTTGGCTGCGATGGCGGAGCAGAGTGTCGCCGTATCTCGGAAGATACTGAAACACAGCGTTCGATTTGCATTGTTAAATAAAGGCAGCCATTTAATCCACCATTGAACAAACTAGTTTACTAGTGGATATTTACGCACTTGGACTTATTCTGTATGAAGTTTTCAATCAAGAATCCCAAATCAATCCGCAGGAGTCGCTCCTATTCCTGAGGTACAACAGGAAGCTCCCTGAGAATTTGGAACGTGATTACCCAATAGTCGTCAAATTGATTTTGGACATGATCAACTTCGAGTCAGTCGGTTTTGCCAAGATTCGCGAAACAATTTCAGTCACGCGTGCTGGGGAAAGAGTTTCACTTTCGAAAGACGAACCAGAGGATGATGACGACCTGTATGATGAGCTCATGGATTTGCTTGTGAACAAGATGGAGATGTCTGGAACAACCTGGCACACCGCATCAAATTACGAAGGCTGTGGTGTAACTATGCAGTTTCCACGCTACAAATGTCTCACATGCTCGGATGTGGTCTTCTGCGAAAATTGTGAAGATAAACCCCATTACCAAGGGTTACGCGAGCATACGAATGTTCACCGGCTGCTGAAGTTGACGAGAAATGAAGAATCCTTATTGGCACACTCATTAATGTACACGGAACCTATGCCGGAGCCAAACCAAGCCGTGGACAAAAATGGTTGCAAGATTATCGTCGCAAATATCGTCTTCACGTAAGAAGAGAATTATGTCCAATATTTCTCCGAAGAATAAACCGAGAACATGGGACTGATTTGCCACTTTTATATCTCTAGTGCTTGACATGCAACGATTATCATGATGCCGCTTCTGCCATGATGAAGTACATGTACGAAATCATGCTTTCGATCGATTTCAAGGTGGTTTGATTAAATTCTCAATTTGCTCAACCCCGCAACTGGTCGGAAACAAGTGCCGTAAATGTGGGGTGAAGTTTGGCCAGGTACGTCAATTTAGACAGACCTTAATGCTTAATTGCTCAATTAACTATAAATGTTACATTTTGCTGATTTCTTACAGTGTTTTTGCTCGACTTGTCATCTTTACGACGATGGAGAGAATTCAGCCGCACTCAATTGGCACTGACAAATGTGGAATTTGTCGCAGGAACGCATCAACGGACGTGGAGTACAAACATTGTGACGTTTGCTGCATGTGCTATCCGGCGGCAACCATGGCGAGCCACAAGATAAGATGGTGAATGCCCGAACTTTATATATTGTATATGAATCTTACATTCCAAGGTCATGATTCATGATCAATTTTCTCTGGTTCCTTCCGAACAATGCAATCCAGATGCTAGGAAATCAAATCGCTGCTACTGCAAACAACGGAATCTTTGGCAGCCGTTGGCCAACTGTTTTTATGTCGTGTGGACATTATATCCATCAAAGATGTGTGACAACTCTTCTTGCATCTGGTGCCTATGAGGCCTCATTAGAATTGACCTTGACCTGCTCTGCAGTGACCGCTACCAACTTGCATGCTTAGTAAAAAGGATACTATGTCACCAATTAACTCATACTAGATATAACTGACTTTGTTACTGGCTGCCGTATTTTGCTAAATTAACTCAGCAGCGTATTCAGTTCATGGTATGCATGCTAAAATTCAGCTTAATTAGAGCTTGCCTTTTTTGAAAGGTCATTCCAATATTCCAAAAGTTGCTGTTGACAAATGTCTGGCTTTCACTGCAGAAATAGACAGTCTATAATTGACATTACTTTTTAATGATACGAAGAAAGCTGGACAAGACTTCAGTCCCAATCATGCTTGATTAAAGGCATCAATAGTAATCAAAACAAGTCAAAACTGCTATGATATCGGCGCAGCTTGCAATTCCAGAACAACTTGACCAGCCAAAGCAGACGGATTGACAAAATGGCATCCAAGTACACGCATTTCCCTTCTGGCAGACTTTTCACACCGGAAACCTACGCTCTGCTGAACTGGTGCTCCAAATATGGATCTATTTCCGGAACTTCACTATGGTGGAACCACATCCAGCTTCGAATGGAGGTGCGGACAGGGCGCTGGTCCACGGTTCGAGCTTGCGCAGCACAACTCTTCAGCTTGGCGTACGCTCTGGCAGTGTGCATCTCCTACATCCTGTATGGAATCCAGTTTGACTTTGACGTGACAACAATTCAAGGCAGTATCCGAGCAGTTTTTGTGTTTACGGGCCTGTTATCGATCTTATTCATCTTCAGCATGACGACCAATGCGGAGGACATGGCGTGCCTGACGAATGCTGTGATGTTTACCTGTAATCAGTTCGAAAGCTGTTGGAGTAAAGAACCAAAGGAAGAACCGGGACGAAGGCTGCATGTCGGCAATCTGGCGCTCTTAGTTCTGTTTCTGGCGCTTGTGTACATTCCGCTACCTTGTCCACTCTTCGTCCTAATTGATTGCCACCTCCACCCTTTGTACATCCTGTTTCCGGAGTTTGTATGTGCCAATGTCCATACGGATGCTCTGTTGGCAGCTATTTTTGTCCGCTTAGCTTCCGCCTTGTACTTTTACGTGGCAATTGCCACTTACATAGCTGCCGCCATATCAGTGGTTATAATTCCAGTTTACCCCACATTTTTCTTTCTTCGCGAAATTGTACAGGAAATCAACAGAAATGGATTACCAGACTTTGACGCGTTCCTCCAGCTGTACCGTTGCCTGCAAGTAATCCAAGCCATGTTCAACTCTAGTAATTGCACTTACATTACTCCTGGTCACCTCATCCTCTTCTAAGGCCTCTTTGCAATCATCTTCAAGGCTATTGTGAGTGGAATCGCAAGTCCAAGCCTGACGTCCCTGTACACAGTGTATTGCATTGCAACACTTTTCAATTATATTTGTGTACTCCCGAGAGTTTGGTCAACGACAGAAGCGACTGCTGGTTTACTGACGGATTTCAAGGCCCAAAGTCATAATACGAAGCTGAAAAATCTCATACTCAAGTCACTTCAACCCATTCGCTTGCGATTCGGGTTTATGGGCTACTTTAACCGACATCTGTACATTTTTATTGCGCTTATCGCTTCAGACCTGACAATTGATGCTTTATTGATGTAGAATTATAAATTAATTAGTCATGCCTTTCGAACAAATCTTTGCAAAATCTGGTGGACAAACTTAGTCTGCGTCGAATGATTGTCATATTTCTATGCTCGCATCATCTGGACGCATGTGGCAGTCACGGGAGAGACAAAAGCAGACTTTCGCTCTTGAGTGTTATGGTAAAGTTCCCAGTTCGCAAATTGGCCCAGCATAAGAAGGCGATTTCTGTGATCCTAGATGCAGTCAAGCAAAATTGCCTTCTCCAATGCATTTCCCTTACCATAAATACTGTTATCACAAACAGCAATTTTTGAAGGGGAGAGTAGTGTTCGCGCACACAAGTTCCCCAAAATTACGAATCCAAAAATAATTTATCAAGCAAGATCAGATGGAAGATGTGTCATGCGAATTTATGGCAAATGCATAAATGATCGAAATAGAATGACTGACGCGTCCAATTTTGAAATGACTTTATTTAATCAATTTGAGACAGCAAGAATCGATTGATGCGATGCTTTAATCACATATCACACCACTTCATTGAATTTTCTCGTCACTGGAACCATGAACATGCTCCTTCTAGTGAAAAATAAATAATCATGCACTAAATTCAGAAGTTGACCCTGAGCTTTTGACGGCTTTTACTTGGTCAGCATGCGTGTCTATTGATTTGTCTGAGATTCAATGTCTTCATTGTTTTTTGTTCATCAATCAACCCGCTACTGCTTGAAGTTTCCCAATTTTTAACACTTGGAAAATTGAGTCAGAACAATTTCAATAGAGCGGAGTTGCAATTTATTAAGTTGATAAGCTTTTCGTGGCTAGGAAAGATGAATGTCCGTACCTGCAATATCCGGACAGTCTCATCAATAATATCGTAATAACCGAAAAAAATTAATTAAAAATTAGGAAACTTTGTACTAAGAAACTGACAAGTACGTCCTGACTCTCATTTTGTCACGCAGTCGGATTTTAAAAAAATGATAACACAAACCGAGCTCAGCATAATCGAACGATGCTTGTCACTGGTAAGTGGCTCGGGCATGTTTGCCCTGCACTGGAACTCGGACGCAAAGACTTTTATCCAGGTGGAAGTATGCCAGTGCCACAATTTTCACACTGTCTGGTCCCACTTGGAAAGCCTCATCCAGATGCTCTCTGAAGATTTTATCTTCTCCTATGCACGAAATCGGCATGGAATGACGGAGCAAGGAAGACTTGGAAAGCACTGCAGTCCATGTACAACTCGATGGGAATATTTCGCCGTGCGTCTCGTCACACATTTATAAACCTCATGAGTGCAGTCGAAGTCGATAATATAATCAATTTGCTATTGTTGTAGTTAAACAATGGTGTCTGAAAATAAATTGCAATTCCTGAGTTTGACATTTTCATAGTCTATTATTGTGAACCGAAAAATTATCTTCTATATAATTTACTTGCAAACATAGAAGGAATCGATGAAGCTTAATCAAATTTTGAGCTAATTAAATCGCCTTTATTTTTATACAAAAGTGTCAGACTGGCAATTTAAATTTCATCAATTTTTGAGGATACCTCTTCAACCGTCAATGCATAGTGCGACCTTCACTCGAGTTCAAGTCAGTCGAATTTTAGCAGTGAAATGACAACGAAAACTGAGTTCGGCGTTATAGGACGCTGCTTATCAATCACTTGCAGTACAGGCATGCTCGTTCTGGACTGGAACACCCGCAAAAACACACTGACACCGTCTTCGTCATGGTGGAAATACGCCGTGGCATCTTTCTTCACTTTGTCCGGTCCGTTTCAAGTCTGGTTCCAGTCGCAAACTGTTTTGCGTTTATTTCAGTCCCAGGACCATGTCCTTAGCCAGGGCTTGCACTTGACGTCAGTTTTCGTCTTACCCGCATGCTGCTTGGTAACCGCATGGAATTTGGTCTTATTATGGCGACGAGACGACTTGATTCACTTGTGCAATCAAATGCTGTTCCAGAGCCGATCTCAACTTGGAACAATCACAGGGCCTACGATCACAAGCAGGGCAAAACACTTCAAGTATTGCCAAGATACGCTCTACATGCTCTCGGTGACATTTCCACTAATGGTTGGGGCATGTGAACTAATTACCAAACGTGCAGATGGATGGACCGGGTGTCAACTTCGACTCTTTGTCTTGCACTTGATGTACGTGGCAACAATGGGAATATTGCTGCTCGTATTCATCTTGGCAAATACCTATCATTTCCTTGTTCTCGTAAATGATGGACTCCATGTCACCGTTAGCCGGCCAAATTCGGAGGCTTCGGCTTCACTGCTAGAAAAGACGGGAGAGCACAAAGCACTGACCATTCTATCCAAATTTTTCAACGCAACAATATGTGCGGAAATTATTCCACTGGTCAAATACATCTACAGTGTGTTATGCATGATCGGCTTTAACATAGCTGTCAGTCTGCAAGAGGTTGGATTGGTCACAAATGGAGTGAAGGCCATTTTCTTAATCAGCACCGTATATGTCGCCGTCGTGCTTGCGGTTGCGGGAAACATGCTGAGCAGCGTCTGGATCTCAGGTCAGGATTTCGTGCAGAAGCTGAAACAAATGTTAATCAGCAACATTGGCGAGAATTCAAAACTGAACAAGTCTGTCATCCGATCCCTGTTCCCAATACGCGTTACAATTGGCGGGTTATACCACATGGAGAAAGAGGCCAAGCTAACGCTGATCCACTTTCTCGTCACCGGAACTATGAACATACTGCTTCTGATGTCAAACAAATAAGGTTCTTTCAGTTTTTGGTGAATAAATAACTAATTAGTGAGTCTGTCAGCTTTTTCAACATTTGCTTCAGTCCGAAGGAAACCCTTCTCAGTCAGTCAGTCTTATTTTGCGGATTTTCCCCCTTCATGTTGCTTGTTCACTGCATAGAATCTGGATGTAAAGCATATCTCCTATTAGCTTGGACATATTTATTTCCTTTAAAATTCACGGTACTAAGGGATTGTAATGAGCCATCCGGGAAAGAATGTCGGTTGTCACAACTCTCAGTTGTAGGTGTCGACTAGCGCTCGAAATCCCTTTCGCCCAACTAGGCCCACCTTTCTTTGGATGCACTCCATCAGCACCTTGCCAGATGCTTCTGCTACTTCCTTGCAAATCTTCGACCAGATACGTGTGAATTCTTTCACATCCTTTGGAGTTTTCTTAATCTTGGAATATTTTTCTTTGCATAA
>WIXG01000618.1:0-31845 GCA_009869945.1 Mesaphorura yosii
TCTTTTTTCCACAGGGACCAGAAAAATTCTTCCTGACTCTCTTTCAATACCTCCAAATATCCACTGACCTTCGACCCTGTGACCACGATGATATTTTCTTCGGCCAAACTTTGACTCATCGTCCGCTTCACGACTCTCAAAATTGTGGGCTTAATATTTTATTGGACTGCCCGCAGCATTTTGCTAAGACGAAAATTAACTCCGGGAACCGCCCGCTTGTTAACACGCTAATTCGCTAATTCCAAGTTTCTCTAGGATTCTAGGACTCCCGTAGGGACTGTCCAAGACGATTGGTGTAGTTGACATGATGGTCTAGCTTTCAGAGTGCTTTGCAAGACAATTACTGACTTACCAATGCTGTGGGTATTTTATATCGTCTCGACGACTTTAATAATTTCTCAATCAGACGGAAGTCAAGCATTTTTACCAAAGAATAAGACAAGCTGCTTGTCAGCATGCTGATAAAAAATTAGGTGTCTCACTTGCGGTTTGGCGGAATTGCATTATGCTAATTGTCGTCGTCGGATAGAAGATAGCAACAGAAAACCATTAAACTAATCGGACGGCATCACGAAATGCCTACGTTTTACTTCTTACAACTCGCGTGCCGCTTAAAAAAGACCCCTTCAATTATAGATTCTTGTTGGTGTTGCTTTGTGGTCAGTATTACGAAAGCAAGACAAAGAATTTCCAATAAGACAAAGTGGTTCGGTTGATGACAAGGACGAGGTCGGAGTCCGAGAACACGCAATCCCTAAACAATTAATAATTATTTTTTCTCGAATCATCTTGGCCCGATCGTTCGTTCCTTCTGCGTCATTTCACTTGCATCAGCTTCGACAACTTGACTGATTGCCGGAATTGGCTTCAACAATGAATTCGTATATAGTTCGTATAGAATTAGTATATAGTTCGTATAAGATTCGTATAGTAGCATTCGCAATTGCTATTCTTGCACTCCAGCAGTCCTTGGCCGTCCAACTACGCCTTGACTACCTTTCTCAATGTACATTTCATCTCATCCATTTCTACGACACCAAAATGTCCGACAGTGTGCTACAATCAAACCAATACGGCCAACCATGGACAATACGAAACCTGAGTCGCCCCATGTCGAAACCAACGCATGACGGGTATTATTTGACCAACGTCAGTCTCTACGACTGGGAGTCACGTTTCTGTAATGTGCATTTGATGGTCCAGCCAATCATCACCCAGCAGCAATTGGGCGAGTTGGAGGAGTACAAATGGTATCCCGGCACGGTAAAGGTCCATGATCCGTTTCGTACTTCAGTCGTATTTGTCACCGAAATATATCCGTTCTCATTTCCTGACGAATACAAAATGAACAGCCTTCAGGTCTACATAATGCTTGTGCAAGAAAATCAAGTAGAAACAATGGCGTGGTGGTGTCTATCAACGAAAGTCGCGTACCATATTGAAGACGAGCCTCTTAACGGTGACTTGGTAAAAAGTCTTTACGAACAGCATGGAAGAACATTTAATGGAGACTCAGTTCAAGCAGTGTACTTTACCGTTACACCAAACCAGCTCAAGGCGCAATGCCCAACAGAAGGTCACCTGTTCCAGAAAGACGCTTGGCCCGTGAGTACCAGGATTGCTTGCCTAGCATCGAGAAAGCTCTCCCGATTCATCTTGGAGAAAATGAATGCTACAATACATTACGCAACAACGAGAGACATAGATCTGCATGACATATACATGGCCCGAGTCGTTGAAGCCACACGGTATCGAAGCTTCACAGTGTCAATTAGATTTGCCAACTCTTATCGTGATACAGATCTTAAATCTTTACAACTGTTATACTGTGATTTTGACAAGAAACGAATTCGTAACGAATACAATTGGTTGAATGCATTCAACTCAGTGAGTTGGATAATCGTCTTGCTCGCATGTCTACTCGCGGTAATTGTGTCCAACATTCGAGTAGTTGACTCTCAGTTGAAGTACGACCGTAACTTATTCAATTCCTTGAGCTTGATTGGTGGAGAAGGTACAGTGCGTACGAACGTTCAGTTTCTAATCTTGATTTTTGGGTGCGTTATCTGGGGCTACTATGAAATTCATTTAACTAGCTTGGCACTGGTTCCAAATTCACCGCTCGTGTACGGCACTTTGAGAGAGTTGCTGGAGGCTGGATACAAAATTAAGACGCATGAGAATCAACGTGTAGTTCGCTTGAGACTGGCGGATATGACATTCAAAGATAAGCGCGTCAAGGAATTATTGAAAAATGGCTTTAATTTTTGCGAAAGTATTAATGAGTATCAGAAACAGACCATGTCGACGCTCTCCGCCGTAATGGTTAGAAGTGTCGACTGTGATGGATTTGCGGAAGTCTACAATCTCTACAATCCCGAAGCCATGTGTCATTGCGTGCCAGAACCGTTTGGTGAGAATAGTCGTTTGCTGATTCAGTTCAGTGGACACCTGAGTGGGGAGATGGCGTCATACGGGGAACAACTAATCGAAAATGGACTACACACGTTTTGGGAAATGACCGTAAAGAGAAGATTCCAACTCGACTCAATGTTGAAGCGAAGGACAAAGGACCTGGTTGAAATGGGAGACGAGCCTGTTCCAATTTCAATGGATTCTGAAATAATGCGTATTTTCCTCATTTGTGGTTCCTTGCTTGCTCTTGCATCAGTTGTCTTACTGGGGGAGCATGTGGTTGACTACTGGGTTCGACTTGTCAAGCATGCTCAAATGCAGGTTGCACAACAGCAAGATCGGGATGATTTGAGTGAAGACGAGCCAATGCATCATGAGGAGCGTCCTGCTAGTCAAGAGCCGTTGGAGGTCTACGACAGCAGCTGTAAGCAGTTCGACGAAATATAGCTACATATAATCTGATAAAAATCAATACACAGTAATTTTTCAAATAACATGTACATCTACTTATAGAATAATAAACATGTTTTCATAAAAACAGTCATTTCGAAATCTTTCATAATGTAGTCTCACGGTGGACAGAAAATTAAAACCATGTATAATGGATAAAAATTGAAACGGTGGATCCGAGTCTGATGGGATATCGTAAATTTTTGAAAAGTCGGATACGGATTCGAAAGGATAATTAAAATTATTTGACCGGATTTGGATTGGCTAACATTTAAATTTTACGGAGTGGGTACGGGCGGGATCGGATGCCGAAATAGCCGATCCGCCTCAACTCTGGTACGTAGTACGCAGTTACAGAGTATAGTAAGCTCATTGTCAATATGCTGAAACCCGAGTCAACCCAGTCCAACAGTGGTCATACCAAATCCAATCCGAATCCAACTTTTGAAAATCGTAGCAAATCCAACCCAACCTGAACCCGACTTTTCGAAAATTTTAACCCACCCAACCCAATCCTCAACTCAACTTGACATAAATGATCTTGTGTGCCTTGAACTGCCGATTACTCAGCCAAGAAATGACTCATGCATACGCACGTTCTCCAAACTCCAGCTCATAATTTGATAGCAATTTCTTTCAATCTCGACTGCTTGAAGTTGTAGTGAAACGCGGTGACGAGGATGAGGATGGACGAGAAGAAATTTGTGGAGGGTCAGCTGCTGACACTGCCGAATGTGAAAAATGGTCCGAATGGAATTGGCAATTTGTGAAACTGCCACAGTTCCGAATCCGTGGGACACAACTTGTTTGGGAAGGAGTTGGGGAGGGAGTACTTGGTTGCCGCCCAAAGGAAGGAGAAAATCTACAAATTGACGCACGTCAAGAGCTCAAAAGACGTGCACAAAGATTTGAACGTGTCTGGCGAGGTTTCCCTGGAAATTCCTGGCGGACTCATCACGGTTTCTGGTGGAGTGGACTACATAAAGAACACTCGGACGTCAGGCTCGGAGGAGGAAATTATGTGCACGCACGATATGGAGAATTACTACGTCAGAGCTCTAAGCTCAGAGCCGCCAAGCAGGCAGTGGATCAACTCGTGGTCGACAAGTCGATTGGACATTGTTCCGCAGGAACATTCGACATCAAGGCGATGCACGTCGTCGTTAGCGTGATTCTCGGCGCAACCGTCAACGCATCCATAAAAATCCGACAAAACTGACTCGTCTAGCAAAGAGGACATCAAAGGTCATCTGATGGGCAAGCTGATTGTTGGTCAAGTCAGCGCCAAGGCCAAAGTGAGTCATGGGATGTTGGACACGAGTAACGATCACAGTTTCGAGAAACGAATTGTCGTCCACTCTAAACCACCGACACGTCAGCAAGCAACTGTGGAAGAAATGTTCCAACTTCTGGACGGAATTGATGAGGTTGTTGCCAAGAAGGAACATCGCGCGGAGGTGACTGGCATCCCGATCCGCTATCACTTGGTCTCAATCACTCAATTCATCGATACCCTCGTTGAGAAGCTCTACCTACAAATCAAGAGCAACATTTTGGAAAGATTCAACAAAATGTGGCAGTCCCTCAGAGATTTCCAATTTCAAGTGTATGATTTTCTGCAAGGGAAAGTCATGGACACTAACGCCCGGTTGTCGCTACTCCGGAAAGACCCGGGCAATCCGTTTACACTGGACATTGTGTCGGAGGACAAGCAACTGTGTGCAAGAGCAGAAAATATGAAAGGACCCGCGCTAAAATCTTACAAGGCGCTTGCGAATGACCAACATGTGTACTTTGTTTATAATCAAGGATTTCAAAGATGGAATCCAGCAGATGGCCAGTTTGAGAAACTTGAGACTGGTTGGTGGCCAAGAGATTTACAAGACCCGCGGTGTGTGTATGTCCCGAAAATGAACCGAACATACCTCGTTGGTGGCTACGGAAGCTTGTGGTCGGGAGAGGCAAGCTTTGCGATGGATTATATTTCTTATATTGACCTAAGTTCACCTTAAACAATGAGCACGGAAATAATAAAGGGCAAAGCATTGTGACTAGTTTCCTCTCCGTTTATTTTTTACCGCCGTGGTCGCCTCCAGCAAGTAAGAAAGCCCACAGTGATCCACCATTACTTATCACTGGTGACCCAGTAAGGTTACTCGCTTTTGATGAGGCCAAAAACGTGATGAGGTTGGCAATGCCTTCTGGTGTCCCAACACGCTATCGCTATATCATTATTTGCTGCCGATTAATTCTGGTACGGATTGCACTTACCTAAAGGACTAAAGCTCTTGAATAATTATGAGTTATAACTTTCCTTAAATATAGTCCAAACATTACCTTGTTGACTCGGCTCGTTCCAGAAATTCAGATATCAAACAATACAGTACAGTTTTCGCAACGCTTCTGCTTGGGTTTAGAATCTCGGCGCCGAACTACCAAGGACAACACTATACGCACAATTTGTAACCATCTCATGTTCCATAGCATATGCCCACAATATTGCAGAACTACATATACATAACTCATTTGTCATGAAATTGTACGGCTTTGATATATTTTTGCAATTCGTCTGAAGAAATAGTACAGTTTATTTACAATATTGGCTAATAAATATTCTAAGTGTTGAATAAGTTATGTCCCCCAAAAATACAATTTGGATGCATGGGAGAAACTAAGCCAACTTCCATAGTTTATGGCCGTGGATAATTGGGCGATGTTAGTGTTTAATGTTCACCTAATCCGGCGCCGGCTGCTCCATCAGCAATAATGCAATGTATTGCGAAGCGTAGTTATTGATGTTGCTGAAACCAAAGCGAACAAGGATATTTCTTAAACGTAGTAAATCTGATTAAACTAGTATTCAGTAATACTTACTCTATCTCATCCGTGTTCTCCTCAAAGTAGGAAAGTTCGAACAGTACTTTCAGCAACTCTTTCAAAATGTTGCTGAAATCAGAAATTTAAATGTCAGTCTCTGTATGGTGCAATTCTGATCGCTTTACTTCGTCGCGAATAATATTTGAGGATCTCCAGAGGAATTCTCAGTGAGCCCAAGATTAATCAATATTTCATGACCTGCCATAAACAATTGCCGATGCTCATTCCTGTATAATATAACGTAATTCATTACTATATCTAGCTTGGGCGCCCAACCTATTATCATTTGTACTTTGCACCTAATAATTTGTTCTTGACAGTATATTAATTCCAACTTATGAAATGCCTCCTTCAGATACTCCAAGGAATTCCTGCGTAAGGATATTTATTATTCACAATCAATAATTGATAACTACTCAACTCAGTTACCTTTCGAGGAATCGCACATCGTTGTCTGTGTTTCTAGCTGCCAGGAGCTGCATCCATGAGGACATAATTGCTTTGCGTTAATTTGCGGCGCCGCTCTTATAATCTTGTTCTGCTTTTCTGAATTCCCAATTGATCAGTAACTTCAAATTACTTGAATATTTAGAATTAACTTATTCTTTCCTTTAGATCGGCTGTGCATATGTCTGTGAGGAAGCCATGTGCCCTTATTTCGTAATTGCTACTTTCCCGGACTGCTTAAGAAAACGTAATCACTTTCCTTGCACTCATCGAATCTAAACTTTCAACAACTTCCAAGTGCAGATGTGCACCTGAAATCCAAGTACGCATCTGCACTTGAGCAAGTGCAAACCCAAATGAAAGCAGACAGATTCAACGATTTCAAGTTCAGACTCACTTTCATGTGTTTTGAGTGATTTCTCCCTTCATAAAAATGCGCTCACCAGACTTCAACTTTGCCACGTTGGGAAGATTTTCGTGTGTGGCACCTGCGAGAAGAGTTTCGCGACCGGGCACGAGGTGCGGCGGCACGAGAGAGCCACACTGGCGAGAAGCCCTTTACGAATAACGATCCCCCTGTTGCCTCTGCAGAGGCTCAGTGTCCACATTTTATCAGACGCACACACCTTGTATGCCGGGAGAAGCAATGGAAGTATATTTGCTAATCGTCCGTGTCCGTGACAAATAATGATTACTAACCATTACTAAGTGACCAAACCATAGTGTACTAACTACACTGAGGCACCGAATAAACGTTTAGCCAGCAACCTCAATCGTCATGTTATAATTAGCAAAATGTATAATCTATACTCACACCTCACATTCTAAAGTGGTAAGTATTTTAATCTTGATTTCAAGACAAACCAGTCAATGCAAAGTTTTGGTACGAAGACTAATGATAGGTTTCTTGTTCGCCAGATCATTTAAGTTATAACGTGTCGTAAACATTCAAGTACCTTATTTGCTGTTCCAGCGAACAAATGCAAAACTGTCTAAGTACGAAGGTTCTAAGAATAAGTTTTGGGCGAAGTTAAGGTCTTAATGGTGCATTCAATATCGCTATCGCGATATTGAGGTTGAGGGTTGCGAGAGTATCGAGACCATGCGATATTGGTTTTGAGTGATATCGCCGGATCGATACTGCGAGATTTGCGAGTCTCGCGATATTGACTTGCGAGATTGCATGCCAATTCTAATATTGGACGCTGGCAATATCGCTTTTGCGATGTTTGCGAGATTAAGTGCGCCGTCTAGAGTCTAGAGTCTCGCCGTCATGCGTTATTGGTTCCGGGTATCGAGAGAGCAATAATGCGAGACTATCGCGATAACACTTGGCGGGATTGGAAGCCCTAGCACCAGAATGTCAAGCAAGTTAAGCAGGTACTTCCTTGCTTCTTGTGTTTTGCCTTCACTGGCACTTGCTGGAAACTTGGGAGATTCAGGTCCTCGGCGTGTACTGCCGCTGCTTGAGGAGGTTCTGCTGGCATTGGGCCTACTTCGACCACCTCCAGGGCTGGTTCCTGGTGCAAACTTGGCGCTACTGGAATCTCCCACTGCTGGAACTCTGTGAGGACTCCCTGTGCACCTGCCGGACCAACCCCGTTCCGCTCCGGTGTGGAGTGCAGTTTCAGAAAGTCTTGTCTGCAGTAGAGTCTTTCAGTCCGGCCATATTTGTAGAATTTGGTACCGAACTCGATTGGCCGTTGGCAAACACCACAGTTGAAGTGTTCCGAATGCCAAGAGTGCCCATCAATTCTGATTGCTTCATCCAGAATTGGTTGGTGGCAAACGACACATTTTGGCAGGTACAGCTCAGCGTAATCCTCTGGGCAGTAGAGTTGATCAAATTTATAGTAATAAGGGCCCATGATTGGTCGGCCACAACGATTGCACTTGAAATGGTGAGGATGCCAGAAGCGATCCACGGCAATGATGTACTATAAATGAGTCTAACATGTATTCCCTTAAGTATTTGGTTTAAATTTCTGTGACAGTTCCTGTACTTACATTCCCTTCCACACTCAAGCCACATTTGGAGCACGTGACCATGGCTTCTGAGAACCGCCGTCCGCCTAAATTCTAAATGCCGGACTCACGCAACGACTGCGCATATCTTCAACAGAAAACGTGGCGAAAATGACTGAACAGATGATCTCTCCACACTCACAATTCTTTTTTGTCATCATGCACTCTGATCTGTTGCGTAATCATCTTTATTAGCACCAGCAAACACATTACATTAAGTATCGAGTTGTCGAGCGGTGATCGAGTCTAGGAGCAGCCCAAACAAAAAATTAACCCAGGTCATGAACAAGCACAGTGCAGTGCAGTTTGATTCACAGCCCAGCGCACGGCATGGGATGGTATGAACTACAAATATAAGTTCATGCCTTTCCTAATTCACTGACTGGTGCAACCGTGACGTGACTCGAGACTTACGTACGACTAATGCAAAGACAAACAATGAAATGAATCAAGCATTAGCATACTAGAAGATCATGGTAAGTGCTGAGACCGCACCACTTCGCGCTCTCGGTTTTTAATTCCGGGTTTCTGACTCCTGAGTACATGGTCCTGTTTAACGTCAAATGGAATTCAATTTACACAATCCAGCTCCTTTGTTTTCCAACTTCAAGGATGACACGTTCATCATTGACTGTTCTGTGCGGACTGCAGACTGAAATAATACGACTCCATTGATGACGATGACGGTAATCAAGGTCAAAGGTCACGGGTCAAAGGTCGAATATAGACCAAACCCGTGACTTTTTTCAAAATCTGACTTCGGATTCGGACTCAGCGCCGAAAAATACATAAGAAACAGAGAAAAAACGAACCCGCACAGTTGCATGGGTTTTTGGGACAGTGTGGGCTGGCGAGAATGACACATGTGGTGGCTTCGCCGCGTAAGAGGATAGAACAGATCTATTTTACGACCTGCGGCTTGCGCCCGCGTTCGCGATAAAATGAGAATGTTCGCTGTTGCCCGGAAATAGAAATAAGCGCTTGATATCTTAATTGCCCACACACCCTTTCGCCGAGCGCATGCAGAGCGCAAATTCGCAAATTGTGATTCATAACGGCTTGTTCAAAGCCAAAACATAGTCCATTGCCACGCGCTGGAAATTTTTCATGAAAATAAAACGCAATACGCACGCGCGCACAAAAGTCAAACCTGCCAACTTGTGTCAATTAACCGGCCGGCTTAAAATCAAGGGCGAAGGCGAAATCCAAAAAAATATCCGAATCCCTGAAATTCGGAAAATAAAGCAATAAATGATTCAATTGTGGATTTATTATTAAAATTTTGCAGTGAAAACAACATATTTTTCATTTATAAAATTAAACAACGTAAAGCACAGTCCATCATTAATTTCCGTTCATACTCATACGCAGTCGGAGATAGGCACGGGATTCGGGAGACAACCGCTCACTTATTCAGAAACAAAGGAAATTGAGAGCAGAGCAGACTCGACCTCAGGATTCGAATCTCATCGATCAGCACGCAAATCGTAAACGTGGTTTCTCGAAAGTTGTTTGAATGTTTATTTACTTAATTTGTCATTAACTCCGAGATCCGACACCCAATTGGGTGCCGATTTTGTTGGTATTCAACCATGAACATATCAATTTTCAGAGTAGGGGAATCGGGTGATAAATTTACTGCTTCAGATTAATCCCAGAAGGTGGCCAGATCAAATCTTCAGCTGCGACTGTGATCAATCTGTCCATTGGATATGGTAGTCGCCTGAGGAGTACTTGACCGAGGTCTTCCATTAACGGAATCGGAATTCTGCCCAGTTGGTAACTGCAGTTCGGGTCGTTGAAAGGTATGGGATCATATGAGTTCCTGGATTCCGGAGAATGTTACAGTCTATAAACATTCTTTACATCTTTCCCGGCATCCGATTTGGCATCGACTAGCCAGTTCCGAGAGGAGTCATGGACGCCCAACCACGACCAAGCTCGTCAAAGAGAATCGGAAACGCTTTGGAACCCTCGGGCAAGAAACGTCGAAGGCAAACCTCAGTAGCAGGCGGGGAGAACTCAAATGGAGAAGTTGTTCCCGTTGGAGAGAGCGACTACGCAGCTTCGGGATTGAAGAATACAACACACGGGGTCATCTACCAGGTCAAACTCCTGCTTCTTTTCCTGAAACGTGGCTTCGATCGAAAATATTTATTCAAGCTGGCTACAGACCTTGACGCTGGTGAGAAGTTTGACGATGTCGTCCTTCAGTACAAAAGGAACGACAGCACTGACGCAACGAACCAATTTGTCTTTCTTCAGGCCAAACATAAACAAGATGAGACTTTGTCGATATCTGCTACCGATTTGTTAAATGTAACGGGCGGAGAATTTAGTTTACTCAAATATTTCATTTCTTTTCTTAAGATTAAGCAACGACCCGAGTACAGAGATGCGAAGCAGTTTGTTATCTGTACCAATATTAACATAGCCAAAGATTTGGAGTCTAGTTTCGAGCAAGCGACAATCGAAGATGACATTTTGTCGGTAGGATTAAATTCTCGACGTCTAAGACTCATGCCTGATAAATTTCCAAGGGGCCAGGAGTTAATTTGTACTCTAAAGAATAGTTCCGATCAATGTAGTCTGGCTAGGAAATTGGCTGAGCACGTCGCAGATAACAAAAAGTTAACACTGTTAGATCCGCTATTCAAAATGTATCACGGCGCTTTGGTCACGCAAGTGCTCGATGTTCATTCAAAGAGGTTCCGCCCTTCGTTTTGCGATTTAGGAGTACATTCAAACTCAACAAATGGCCAAGCCAAAGTCTTTCACGATTTGTTTATCCAGGAACTGGGTAAATTGAGTACTCGAACGGTTCGGTTGGAGTCTGTGTTGTTGGACGTTTCCAAAGGTTTTATGACCAAGGTTTTTGAAGAACCGCTAACGCTACCAAGTGATCAAGTGACCGACAATGACATTGCAGAATTTTTTACCCAGCTCTCTTTCGCAGTGAACCAACCGAACGAAGAGTTGTTGGGGGAATGCATTAAGAACGAACTCGGCTTAGAATTTAACTTGCACGACGCGAATTTTCCGTACACGAATCTGTTGACAGAGGTCTTGAACAATATGAAAGCAAAGCAGGGAAAGTTCTTGACCCATGCTGACGCAGGACGGTTGTTCTCAGAGGTCGGGCAAAAGGTTGCGAAATTCATCGCCATTGGTGCGACTGAATTATTTCGGCTTAAACTCAAGGAGTCATGCCTAGAATTTCGTGAGGATGGCTTTTTACTTGGACGCATCTCGGATTTTCTCTGCGACCCCAGGCACGGTCGTCTTCATGTGATTGTCCCCGAAAACTGTAGGCTGGGGTCAGTTGGAGTTGACCAAGCACTCGATCTAGCCAAACTGTACGAAGCAAGAGACAGCCACGTGTTTGTCACTGCGGATGACTTGCTACGACTTGGAGAGTTGAAGAGAGCTTGTCAGAGTGACTCCTGTCTCGCCCTAATCATTGAATGCAGTCCTCCAGTAGCAGAAACGCTTACAGCTGAACTGCGAAATATTTTGAACGAAGGAAAGCCCCAGAAAGTTCTTGTCGTTTCTGAAGGATTTCACTTTCCCGAGTTTGGCGTAGAAGATGAACTCCGCTGCGGCTGTGGTGACATAAAATTCTGCGACCTCACACTAGAGTCTCAGAGAAAGCTCACTACGAGAGCCCAGGCTATATTGCAAGGGAAGGAAGTTGGTCTTGGGACGTTGTTGAGCGGAGACATCGGCCTGGCAGATTTCATTGACGCCCGCGTTTTGTCGACGCTGATCAGCGATCAGCCGAAGCTTGAGGTCGGTAGACCACTTGAATGGAAACATGACGACTATTACATTAAGCGGTCATTTGAATACCGAACGAAGGTCCTTCGAAGGTTTCAGACAGAATCGTCGTTGTTCCTTGCCTCACTAAAACCTGATGGCCGGGCTCCGGAAGCAGGTCATGATGTAGTCATGATTTCCGATAATCCCACTGATTATGAAAGAATCCGCCAACGACATCGAGATCACACTGTCCACTGGCTGCGTCAGGAGAGTGATGATCGGTTTGACTGGCTTGTCTGGCAAAGTTCTTCCGCCAGCTTGTCGAAACTCCGTCCGTTAATGAATAGAGGGCTCAGTGGAGTAACAACTTACCGAGAAGACGAGTTGGCTAGACAGAACGTTGTGATAATTACTGCAGAGCCTGGAATGGGCAAGTCCACCATCCTGTCGCAGTTGGCCAGTCAGTTTCAGCAGAATGATTCCTCTTCAAGGTTTTGGATTGCGCAAATTAGCTTGCCAAACTTCTCCACAGAGTTGAAGGCGCTAGGGCGAGAAGCTTCGGTGGAAGACACGCATAAATTCCTTCAGCGCGTTTGCCTTGGACCTCAACCTAGCGACCTTGAGAGGAGTTGGTTCCGCTATTTTCTGAGCAGAAGCCGAGTTGCCTTTTTCTTTGACGCATTCGATGAAATCAGTCCCGATTACAAGGAGAAGGTGGTCCACATCCTCAAAGTGCTAAAGAACTCTCAGTGCCACAAGCTGTTCGTCTCCACTCGGCCTTACGGCATTCTTCACATGCTGGAGGATGAGCTGAGCATATTTTCGTGCAGCATGCAGCCCCTCCCCAAGGCCGACCAACAACGGTTTCTAATCAGCCGTTTCTCAAAGGGGAAGCCTTCTTTAAGCAAGCCTTCAGAAGAGTTTGCAGCTGAGCTATTGAACATGCTGTCCAGCAGAATCAGCGACAGGCAGGGAAGTTTCACAAGCATCCCTCTACATTTGAGAATGCTGGCGACTGTTTTCGACAGTCAATTCCAGAGCTATTGTGGTACCTGTAGCATGAGTGACCCGGAAGGAATGCAACTCACGGACATCATAAATGAAAACTTCAACCTCGGGTCCATGTACCATAAATTTTTTGAGATTAAATTTGTAGAGGGCTATTTACCCAAGTCCACTGGGTTCTGCGATGACCTGGACAAGCCTCAGTCGGAACTGATGCTCGACTTGCTGCGCAAACACTTTCTGCAGGACCACAAGGTGCTTGCCTTGCTCGCACTGTTTGGAAAGCACGGCTTGGGCAAGCTTGTGTCCGAACAAGAAGCAGAGAAACAGGCGAAGCAGAGCCTCGAAAGAATCCAAAAGGCACAGGAGAAGTTTGGTATTGTTGATCGCGTCGCCGGAGGCAAGCCAGTTTTCGTTCACCAAACATACGCTGAATATTTTGCTGCACTCTGGCTTACAGAATCGTATTCACGAGAAAACGTGCTCTGTTTCCTTCGCGAAAATATATTTCTTTCGGAAAATGAGATGCTTCGGCGTTTCTTTGATTGTCTCCTCTGTACCATCCCACCGGACGGTGCGTTGTTTCCCTTGCACGTTGCCTTTCTAAATAATGATGATGCAAAAGTGAAGGCTTTACTGGAGGTTCCAAGTCATGAGCGCACTGTGCTGGACATGGGAGGAAGATCAGTACTTCATCTTGCTGTAGCTTATGGCGACGAGGAAACGGTACGTACCATTCTCGACTATGTGAGCGCCTCTGAACTCTCTTCTTTGATTGGTACGAAAGATTCCGTTTTCGGCTGGTCTCCGTTAACGTACGCAGACTACAGACTATTGTGGCGCTTGGCAGAATTGCTCCTTCAAAAAGGAGGAAATGGGAAGGACATGCACCGTGCCTTGGACACGGGGAAGGACCGCATTGTCAACGATCGTCAGGAAAACCTGTTGCACATCTGCGCTAAGGAGGGTTACTTGGAACTCGCCAAGCTCTTATTGCAAGAGAAAGTTGCTTCTTTGACTGACAAAGAGAAGGACGGGAAGGCGGCTCTCCACCTCGCTGCTCAAGAAGGCAGGCTCAAACTGGTGACCCATTTTGTTGCCCTGGAGGAGGCAATTTCCCAAGGGCATCCGAGGGATACAAAAGGCAGACTACCAGTGCATTTGGCGGCTGAACGAGGCCAGCTGGAAGTTGTAACGTATTTCTTTGAGACACTCAATGTTGATCCCAACGCGGAAGATGACAATGGTGCTTCGCCCTTGCATTATGCCGCAGGCAGTGGTCATCTTGATGTCGTGAGGTACCTCAGAGAGAAAGGGGCCAAACTGGACAAAATCGCCGATTCCAAGTTGACTCCTCTTCACCTAGCTGCAGGGAGCGGACACCTGGATACGGTAGTGTACTGCGTTGAGTCAGGCGCTGACTTTTATGTGGTAGATGACGACACGCCATTACATTGGGCCGCCCTATCAGGCCGCTTCGAAATTGCAAAGTACTTCATTGACCATTGCAACATCAGTTGTGACATTCGGCAGTACGACGGGAGCACGCCGCTGCATCTCGCTGCCACAAACAACCATCTGAAACTGGTCAAGTATCTCGTGGATACAAAGCATGCCAACTGCTTGGCTCAGGACAATGACGGCAGGGTTCCGCTGCACAAGGCTGCCCAAAGTGGCAAACTGGAAGCCTCGGACTTCCTTTGCAGAAGGACGGCGGGTGGAAGTTTGATGCGAGACAAGAAGGGTAACACGCCACTGCTTCTAGCCGCGAACATGGGCGGCATCGACTTACTGGACCTCCTGATCGACACCTACAACGCCGATGTTAATGGAACGAACGACAAGGGCGAAAGTCCGCTGCACATCGCTGCAAAATCCTTCAGCGATGTGGATAAGACTGTCCAATATTTGATCGAGAAACGGGATTTGGATTTTAGAGTGCGAGATCGCAAAAATCGAAACGCGCTGGACTTGGCTGCCCGAAACGGGTCTTCCGACGTGCTCGGGTATTTGCTGGTGCGGGATCCGGTCGTTCTGGAAGCTGCTCTTTTTGACTCCTCCATACTGATGCCTGTGCTGTATGCTGCCTTGAATGAGAAACTGGAAGCTGTTACGTCACTGCTGATAGCAATGCACGAATTGGACGGCGGAGTCAGGTTGAACCAGTTTCTTGGTGTGGATGCAAGTGATGTGGTCGACAAACTGAATGAGGTTATGTGCACTCAAATTGTATCATTACTGATAAGTTCTCCCAACTTCTCATTCGCAGCCAAATCACGCTCTTTACTGAAAGAGGCGATTCGAGGTGACAATGAACAAACAGTACGACTCATTTCTGGTATGCCGTGCGACCTTCTCGCCCTCGATGAGAAGGGCAACACTCCGTTGATGTACGCTGCCAAACTGGGAAAACAAAATGCAATCAGCATTCTCTTAAGCCATGCGGTAATTACAGAGAATATAAATGCACAGAGTGCGCAGCTCCAAACCGCGTTGCACTTTGCAGCGTTCAAAGGCCACGAAGGTGTTGTTTCACTCCTGCTTGCCAAATATAATGTGGACGCTTCTTTAAAAGACACAAGAGGCAGGACGGCTTTACATGCGGCGGCTGAAGAGAGGAACTGGGAAGTGGTCACCCTTCTCGTAGAAAGCGGGACAAATGTCAACGTCGCGAATCTTGACGGCGAGACTGCTTTGCACAGAGCTGCGGGAGATGGGAATCTGAGCATTGTACAATTGCTCATTGAGCACGGGGCTGACATTAGAATGACTGACAAACAGGGCAATACGGCGTTACATGAGGCTGCGCTTGGGGGTGAATTGGAAATAATTGAATTTCTAATCGCCAAAGGGGCTGACTTAAATGTGACGAATATTAACGAGTTTACAGCGTTTGACTTGGCGAGTCAAGAAAACAAAACAAGAGCGGTTCAATATTTGCTTGAGATGATGCACACTTCTGAGCACGATCAAAGCGTAAAAGTAGAAACAGAAAGCGGATAAATGCAGGCGTCGGGAACTTGGCCAGATTTTTGCCGATTGCATAAATTACTCATTACTAATTACAATGTGCTTAAACTTCACTCAAAGTTACGAGCTTCAAGAAAACGAATTGTGATAAACACTGCCCGTTTGTTTTAATAAAAAGTATAATAATCATACGACCTTAGCTGTATCCAAGGCTCGAGAACGAGCTGATCGACACGTACATGTCACGCAAGAAGAAGGAAATGGTGAAAGCCATGCGGCTGGTGCTTCACAACCAGTGGGCCATCTGGATGAGGTGCAGGGACTGCTGCGCACGTCAGCCGCCAGAGATCGTATCTTGGGCAAAATCTGACGAGTTCAAGGCTGGACTGGCGCGCGCGGCTAGCACCGGGCAGCTCCCGGTCAGAGTCAGTCGAGCAGACCTGGAGCTGCCATATCAAGAATGTGCTACCTTGCAAGAGCTAAATTACTCAATTATTCACTCACACAACTGTGTGAAAATGACCTATTTATGTAACAAGAACATCTGTTACACCTGTTCCCTTTCATCCGTCCACATCTGTCTGGATCACGTCGCTGAACTTGTACCTGCCCGGGTCGACCTTTCGGATGTTGATATTGAAGAGGCTATTGATCGGCCTATTGATATGGACAAAAGCCAGCTGAATTCCTGACAATGAAGTTTGAATAGATATTCTTTACTGACTAATTTTTTTCACTTTCGCAACAGATTTTTAATACGAAGTTTTACTATTCTTCCCTTGCAAACCTTGTCATTCATCTTTAATCTTAATTCATCTCCTACAGAGTCGTACACGGCCAGAAAAAATGAGATTGCACTCGGTGTCGCCGTGTCATCGACAATCTGTTGCAGTAAGTTTGACTCAAAAAGCTCATAATGAGTGGAAAGAATGGATTCCGCCACGTCACTTGGAAGAGATTTCCAAATTTTACGGCAGTTTTCCTGATGGGTCTGATTTGGTATGGCTTTGCCAAGGATTCTCTTGAAGAATCGATCGCCTTCTGGTCTCAGGGCTTGCAATAGTAAATTAAAACTCTGATCCTGGTGCACTTTCAATATATCGACGACAAAATCCAAGTTGTGCAGGTAATAATCATTCACTATTTTTGAAACGCATTGAAATCCATCATCTTGCATAATACTCGCCATCATCCTTCGTTGCTGTTTGTTGCAATGAAACCATAATTGGTGCTCAAAACTTGTTGGAAGCCACTTCTTTGAGTTTATGTATAAATGAAAGTTGTCCCTTGTCATTGCTCGCAGCATTTCCGCTCGAATTTCAGTTTTGTCTTCTGCTTCTGCCTTTTGGTACAATGCCATCCCTATCTTTACATGCGGCTCCCCTCCCACGCAGAGCGCGACCTGAAAAGGGCTCAGAAACTGCTCCGGCGTTTTCAGATAGTCACCGAATATTTCGACGGCCAAGAGGATGGAGCGTTGTCGATCAGTTTCGTAATCCCCCCGCATGGCGATGAGCATCACATCCACTTCTATTTCCGATCCTTCTTTCAGGATTTGTAGAAACTTATGGGTTTGGCTTTCGCCATGTAAGAATTCTCGATCAAATTCTTTGATGGCCGATATTGTTTGAATTTGATCGACAATCTTGCAGGGAATCTTCTCATCCTGATTCTGTCTTCCCATAAGTTCATTTAGCTCCTTAACCCTCGTGCCACCAAACCAGAGAATCCATTTGAAGCCATCCTCACATAGTGGGCCGACCTCACCTGCTAGATCGTAAATTTTCTCATGGAAACAACGGACAAATGCCTTCCACGTGCAGTGCTGAAATGGCGCCAATTGCAGGTGGCCCAAGTGCGGTAGCAAGCATGCATAACTGAGAAATCCACACTCAAAAACATCCTTGTGCCGCACCAAATGATAATTTTGCACAACAAACCACAAAATTCCTTCTTCGTGATTCCCATAGCACATGGCATAATGTAGCACTGTCCTGCCAAGGATATCTGCATCCTCCTGCTGAATCCTTCCTGTTCCTAAAAGGTTTGACCTTTGATTGTTCCAGTTCAGGCACATGCTAAATGCTTTGTGGGTTCGTGAGTGGTTGGCAATGAAGTGATCCATGAAGAAACGGATTCGGTCAAATTCAGGAAGAAAGTAATGCAGTTTTAAAAAGTTCAGCATGGTTTGGTAATGGTTTAAATCCCCTGTCAGTTGATTAACAATGTAATTTGCAGCAAAGTACTCTGCCAGCGTCCGGTGAATGAATTTGATTGATCTCAAATTGTACTCCAAACCGTAGACGATACCGACGCCCAACACAACTTCGAGGAACAATTCGTTTGCGTCTTCCAATTCCAGCGGGATCCCTGATGGAAACAGAAACTGGAATGAAAGCTTCTGGTAAAGTCCGTCAATGGCGTCAGTGAGCGTGGCGTAATGCCAAGGACAAAATTCGAGCTGAACCAGTTTACATTTGTCTTGCAGGGCAATTCGGTACTTTTCCTTGACAAAAAGTTGATATAACTGAAATACACTGTCAAATGGGAACAGATGTGGAACCAGGGAGGAAATCTGTCCTAGTTTAGAGGTCTCGTAATATTCAACGGCTTGGAGAAGAGACACAGTGGCCAACATAAACAGTTGCAAGGGCATACCGATGAAACTATCAACCTTCAATAAATTCAGCGAGCTTCTCAGATTCGCGAGTAGATTCTCACCATACCTCTCCAGAATCGGTAGAACTTCATCGTTCAAGCCACAGTCAATGGGTGGAAATTTCTCATGATTTGCCCAAAATTTCACAAGAAACTGGATTCGCTCCGGTTCCTTGAGAGGATACAAAGTGTGGACGGACGACTGGAAGAAATTTTGCAGAGATGATTTAAGATGCGGGCGAGATGCGATCCAAACCCTGGCCTTGGTCTCTTGCAATATGATCTTGGTCATTTGGAACACCTTGGCTTGCAAATTGATAAGTATTTCGTCCATTCCATCGAAGAAGAAGGTAACTCGACCTTCCTGGTGTAGCAAATATCTAAGAATACTTTGAACTGAATCGTCCGTCCCCACTGTATTACTTGGTTCACCTGATGAGAAGAATTGAATAATACTATTTAGATCAATTTTTTCTGTTTGCAAGTTGTCTAGTGGCTGCTTGTAGTTGTCCAAGGATAGGAAGATTATCCAATGACATGGCCCACTCTGAGTCAGAGCCAGATTCTGCGCCACCCTTTTAAGGAAGGTTGATTTGCCCATTCCGGGCTCATCCGCAATAATCACAAGTTGCTTTGGCAGTTCACAAAATTGCAGCTCATTATATTCCGATCGATATTCAAAATCAAGCGAATTCAAACTGACATCACCGAAAGTTGTTACTAATTCCCATTCGTCCATGCTAGGCCCAAAAGGAGTTAGCCAGCACCCGCGCATTTTTAAATCTCTGACACTTTCTGCTACACTGGTCAGTGAGAACTGGTGAAGATCGACCAAGATAATCCGATGCATTTTCCTATCAAAGTTTGCCAAATTCCCGTCCCACTCAAAGATGGATGAAGGTGATTCGGTGAAGGCGAAGAACTTTATAACATTTTCTTTAAATTTTGGCTTCTCTCTCTCTGTGTCGACTGTGATGACAAGAATCCAATTTTTCACTTCGGTCAAACTTATCAGCCTCTGTTTTCTAGCCGCCTGTTTGCAATTCACGACGACACGATGAAATTTCCTGGAAATGTAGTACGATTCTTCAAATGCACTTAACGCAGGGACAGGACTCCCGATTTTGACCTGTAGCTGACGAAGTAACTTGATTAAGACCGTTTGACTTAAAATTTCAGGGTTTCTATTCAATTCCTCTTGACTAATTATATTTCTTAGCAGCATCTTCCTTCCCTGGAAGGTCACAAACTCATCCATGATGCGCGTTTTCTGTTCCTGGCCCAAATCTTTGAAAGAAATGATTTGGTCTTCGGCACTTTGTGTTGACTTTGTGTACATGACCGAGTTTCGTAAAGTTTCAAGTAAAGGTGAATGGATTTCTACGGAAGAAAGGAGTAATAATTTACACAAAGGGTCGACTAAATTAATAAAGTTTTGAATTAGGCAGTCAAGAATGTCGTGTTTGATCCCGTCACTCTCACTAATCTCAATCACAATTAATTTCAGATTTTCTGAAGACAAGATTCTCTGAATTGACACATGACGATGTAAAGTAGTCAGCATGCTCATATCCAGAAACAACATGTTTCTTTTGGTGAACTGAACAGACCCAATGCCAAAGTTGTACTGTCTTCCGTTCAGTACTCTGTATATTTTGGCAGCGGATATGAATGAGCTATGATTAGCAGTAATTTGGTGAATTCTTTGATCAGTATTAGCCAGAAATTGCTGAAGGTAGACTGGCAGTTGGCTAGCAGCAGAGATCTGTGGCAAGCTTTCGATATATTCTTTGCAAAATTCTTGATAAATCGCTTCGTACACTGGCGGACGTTCATTGATCTTGGCTTGTATCAAATTGTGACATTTCAGCCCCTCCAAATCACCATTTGGCGCCATTAGTCGCTTAGTCATAGCGATGAATTGATTAAGATTTGTAAAATTCATTACAGTCACAATCTGTGATTTACTTGAAATTACGAAGCAGTCAAAGTAGTTGTAAATTTCCTTTTGTACTTGAGAGTTTGATTCCTTGAAAATTTCTTCCCATGTTGTCTTTTCATTCTCCACTCCGAAAGTTCGGAGGTATTGCACATCCTCTAGAAACTCCCGTTCTTTCCATGTAAACACCGACATTCTAATTTCATCCATATTTGCCGACTTCACTTGGAACTTTTTATGTGTAAATGCATTGCGAAGGCATGCACTCGTTTCCTGTATCCCCGCAGGCCAGTCGATAATCTTTCGTAGCTTTTCAACTGGAAATGAATCCGATTGTTGCCAGAATTTCAAGATAGCCTTCATGCTGTGGGAGTCAAATGTGTACTGCAGATGCTCAATCAGCCCACCGACTGCAGCCTCCCCCCATCCACTAACTCCCAACATCATATAAAGTGACCCAATGTGCATGTTGCAGGAATTGATTGCGTTTGGCGTGGACAAATATGTTGTAATGTCGAGCGCATCAGCAACCCGTAACCAGCCCTCCTGACGGTCGTCCGTGTACTTCGGGAGATATTTGTACATGTACGATTCAATAGTAGGTAAGGCGCCGGGGCTATCGAACACAACCACGTGGACATGGACTGAGGTGAGGATCATTGCTTGCTTGGCTTGGCTACTTAGGGTCGAGAATGATGAGGACAGCCCTACCTGACTAGCGAGGTGCATGCAGCGCTGCTGAAAAGCTGAAATATCTTGAATCGTCACAAAATCCTCGGCCATGGTGGGAAACTCCATAAAAAGTGCCGAAGTCTGAGCCAGCCACGCGCCAAGTGAGTGGCCAGTCACAGTAATTGACTTGGCGCAGTCCTGAAACTGGCTGACTATTGATCGCGTAAAAATGTAGGCTGACTTGATTTGTGATGTGTACTTTTGAAGGTAGATTCCTTTCGCATCTGCCCACAGCGCGCCGATGTTAGTCAAGTCGGTGCCTCGATGTGCAATCACAAGATGCTTCTGGGCAGCTTCGTAGTAGGCCGCTCCATAATATCCTCCACCACCATGGCTAACCCCAGCAGCAGCTGTTGCCAGCAACATCCATGAGCTATCTAGTGTTTCTTGGTTTGGCCCTGAATAAATGTTCCCACTTCCGAATTTCTGATAATAAACAGCGTCGGCTAAATATGCCAGATTCTTCACGGAAGGAAAGTACAGATCCGCTGAGGTTGCAAACTCGGGCATTTTCTCACTAGAGCAGTCAGACTGAATGAATCAAAACTAAAGTTAAGCAGTTAATTACTGATCACTTGCATGGGCGCTAATTTCATGCCAAGAGTAACTCACTAAATGCAAAAGTGGATTGTTTCGGTTAGGTGAAAGATGTGTATCCAAAAGACCCACAACGCGGCACAACACTGCTGAAACCTGGGCACTGGTCTGTCCGAAACATATGCAGCTTGAACTGGAAAACGGGAATCACGGTTGCTGCGTTGCGTTGTTACAATCTTGGCAACTGGCACAAATGGCACATGTAACGCAAGGCAGAAATAGAAATCACAGAAAAAGCATATGCATAACCCGTTGAACGAATATGTTTATAACATGCTTATAATGGCTCAAAAGTCCTTGAAATGTTGTTAAAGTCATTGACAGATTTATGTCCCAACATTCACGCAAACAGTGTGAAACGAGCTCTCAACATAAAAAATGAGGTCATGCTTATTCCTTATCACTCGTCTTGGGAATACATTCAATTTGCAAGTGTTTGAAATGGAATCCAGAAGAGTGTACCTGACTCACTCGAACCCGAGTCAGGTATTATACTAGGGCCATGGGTCCTATGTCCCGCGGCTTACGCCAGTAAACAGACCAGTAAACAATCGCCTTGTGATGTGCTTTTGTCCATGTATTATGTTTTGTATTGTAACATTGCATAATTTGCTTGAATATAAGAAATTGACAAACAAAACTCTCATTAGTATAATTGATTGCACTAATTAATTGAAAAATGCCTGATCCATTCCACATCAGACTAATTTCGTCCCGCATTCATGAAACATGGCCTGGCACTTGGCTACTCTCGCGAAAATTTTCAACATACACCATTTCCTGTGCCTTTTCCCGTTCCAGTTCACTTTGGTCCGGTCCACAGGCACATATACACTTGAAAAAGGGCACCGGGCGCAGAAAATTGTGTGTTTGGCAATATACGCGATGATCCTCTACGAATATATACACAAAGCCATTATGTATTGCGTAAATTGGAGGAACATTTTCGGTACAAAGTTCACATCACAATGGATCCTCGGGTTGGACTCGATTCTGTCTCCAGCATTCATCCTGGTTTACATGTACACGTACTGGGAAAACGGGACGAGTTTCACAAAGATGCTGGATATTGTCCAAGTCTTGAAGAGCAGCCGCAGCAAGAAGAAGCAGTACACGCAGTGGCAGGTAACTGGATTCACACTCTGCCTGTATCTTTGGCTTGCCTTGACCTTGGGAACTACTGAATGGCTGACCAGAACAAGAATGCAAGAGCAAATCCCACTTGTGGACATTGTACAGGATTTTTATAAAGAAGCATGCGACATTTATTGGGTCCCAGTCAATGAAATGATCGGCGGGATTATCTTCGGAATTCTTGCCACTTGCGCCCACTTTCTCATATGGTTTGAGTCCAATGTGCTTATATTCTCTATTACTTCAGTACAACTCGTGGTTGGACTACTCTTGAACGATTTGATGGACGAGTTCAATTCCCTTTATCGCACCTCGAGCTTAAATGAAGTTGTACGACATTACGAAAGCATGAAGTACGTTGTGAAACTTACCAATACCATCTTTGGCCCACTGTACGTGTCCACGGTGCTCATGGTCTTGATCTACCTTCCCGGTCTTGGGGGAATAGTTTCACTTTTTGATTTTCGGGCTTTCCCAGTGATTTCCATCCTTTTGGCATTCAGCATCATCAGTTTCATTGTGGCTCAGTTTGGAATATTTTACGTGGGAGCGAGGGTGCATGGGAAGGGTTTGGCATTTTATGAATGGGCAGCTTCCCAGGCTTCATTAAATCTGGCAGGTATGCAGATGGACATGAATATGAGCCAGCTTTCGATGAAAGGCGGGACATTCTTTGTATTCACAACAAATTTGGCGACAACGGTAAAGACCTCATGCATAATAAACAGACACGTGCAAAATTTATAATACCCCTCTTAAATGCAGGTCATGGGCTTCTTGCTTACATACACAATTATACTTTGGCAACTTCAAGTGCAGGGTGACCTGATGTCTCTTCAGCAAGTTGATTAATTATAGTAAATTGAAAATTATAAATTAGTTAATCCGTGTAATTTGTGGGCATTCGTGCTAAAGAACGACAAAGCTCGTTTTCGGGAGAGTCTCTCATTAAACATTGCACGCAATTTCCTTTAATAAAAGATAAACTCTTGATGGATCGGTGTTTACATTGAAGAAGATGACGTTGAATAAGAATAGAACCATGAAGAATCCAGCACGGACGTAGGATTTTACGCTCAAGCCTAAGTTCTCTTCAGAATTCATTGCTTCTCGTCACACGTCTCATTTTCCAGTCAGCATATTCATGGAAAACTCCAAGCCAATGAGTTGCATATGAACTACTCAACTGTAAAAATTTCCAAGTTGTATTAAGGTCTTTTGTGCAACGCAAAGCTTTTCACTCCAGTCCTGTGATTCTTCGCATCCGTTTGTTTCAGGCTTCAGTTTCCTCGTTCCCCTTTTGAAATTCGGCCTTCGAGCATTGTCCTGTTTCACGAACTTACCAGTTCATTTTGTAAATTCGCTCACACGTTCGACGGAACAGAAATCTTGGCGACAATTGGCCCAAAGTAATTGACAAAGCGGTTATTGAATTGAAATCCAGATTACTTTGTAGAATTGGAAAAGGTTGCTCCTGTGAAGAAAGTGAGAGCGTAAAAATCACTAGTTATTTTGTACATTTGTGAGGTGCATCTTTTGTTCAATTGGCCAATAAAATATGCAAACTCTGTTCTTCGAATTCTCGTGGCGTGGAGTGGTCCAGGTTTGGCACTTTACTTAAAAAACAATTAGTGTGAAAACCCAAACCACATTTTTGGGCTCTTCCGTTTTGGAATTTTTGTATTTGGTTTGATGTGAAATCTTTGTTTACGCGTGCGTACTTGTATTACTTGGGTTTGGAGTTTTCCTGTGACATTCCATGTACGTGGGTTGGCTTGCTTATTTCATTCATTCGTGTCCAGAAAAAAAAACTTCCTCGTAGTCGTAGTAGTTGCACGAGTTGTATGCCCGGGCTCGTGGAATTCTCGCACGCACATGCCCAAACCAAAACTTGACATTAGTTTCTAAAGCCCAAGTCCAAGTACACTTCGCCGGCGCTGTCACCTGGAAACAAGAACCAGATTGAACTAGCATCAAGCCAAGCAGACAAGAAGCAAACATGAGAAAGTCAGGAATTCTCATCAAAACCGGACACTTGGTCCCATATTTCCTGATATCTGCCTTCGGCGTAGCGTCGCTGACGCCCGTCCTCAGCGAGTCCGTTCGCGTTGACTTTGGCTGGCTTCAACCGCTGGGGAACAAGTCCGACAACTTGATCATCCTCGACAATTCTGCCCCTCAAGTGCATTTGTCATGCGCAGCGAGTTACCCAACAGAGTGGGTTATGAATGTTGATCTGCAAAATGTAAGTGCGATAAACCTGGACATCCCGGGAAGCAAATCAATGCAATATGCCATAGAATGTTGATCAACTTAGCTGGCTGCCAACACGGGCGGCCGAGATCGAACAGAGTGGACGGACCGGAAATTCGAGACGTCCATCGACGAGACGTCTTACAAGTACGCCGCATGGATGAAACTGGAGTACAAGCATTCGATGAGGGTGGAGGAGCGGCTTCTCTGCAGATCGGTCACGAATCACTCGGATAATATGCTCCTGAGAATGTTACCGAGTGAGGATAAGGAACAGGTTTTTATCACCAAGCATCCCAACCAAGAGCCAGAAGAGCCCGATTCTGCGTCGGTAAATTTGACCCAGGCCTCCTGCAGCCTGAAATTCGAGGTAACGAACTTCTCTGGCAGGTACTACTGGCGGTGTTTATCCGCCAGCACAGGCCTCCCGGTCGGAGTCGGTACCGTCATCAAAATGTACGAATGTTGGTCGGCGACTTGGTGTGCAAATGCCTTCCGGAATCTTAAAGCTGGACCCACGTGTGTGACGGTCCGAAATGCCACCGAGTTTCCCTCCGCCTCGGCCGTGACCTCAGACCCGAGCTGGATGAAAATGCAAAATAACAGAGCAGGTCGGGCTGGAGTGGCCGTCTGCAGCCCGCCCGGATGGAACCACGCTGAACGGGCGGCTGTCGAGTACTTTTTTGAGGCCAAGGACAAAGGTGTTCAACCAAAGGTCCGAAGAAAACTACGTGCGTGAGGCAAACTGCCAAGCAAAACGCAAGCACAATGAAATCTTGAAAATAAAGCCCCGTGTGCCGTCATTTTAGGTTTTTCTCAACCCTCCATTGACATGAAGGATTTGATATGGATGGATCCTCCTTTAAACCGCCAGTTCCACACGCTGGAAAACTTGGAAACAAACTGCCGGGTGACAAAGTACGGATTTTCGTCTGACCCTGTGGCCATCGTCACTCTGAACGGGTCCAAACTGCTGCAGCGTAAGTATTCTGAAGACGTCAAGTGTAGACTGCCATGAACATTCATTCATGAATCCTTTTGAAACGTGCCCACAGAACGAGATTTCGTCGACCTTCAACAAGACGGAGTGCAGATTTGGTCCAAGTTTGTGAGCGTCAAGCTCAGTGAGTCCGGGCCCGGGACGTACCAAATTCAGTGCGTCGCCCCAGTTTGGAATACGACCGAGTGGGCGAATCAGAGCAGGACTGTGATTGTGAGGGAACCCATTCCGCCGTCGTTCGAGTCCGCCGAACTCCGCTCGGAGGACATAAACGTCACGGTCACCTTCGACGACGGCGACGTAAACAAGCACCTGGTTTGCGACTCAGTGGGCGACCCGAGCCCAAAAGTGACGTGGGACGTGGCTGGCATTTCCGGATACCGTGTCGACAGCGCGGATGACCGCATCCTGGTTTTTACGAGGATGTCCCACGTGGTCCATGACGGCTCTCACCTCAGCTGCAAAGCGGAGAACGACTACGGCCAGGCCGTGATAAAGACATTTCACATAAAAGTCCGTCCTGAACCCATCTCGACCGTTCCCCTGCCACCTTCGACTATCGGCGGGATTTTGGCCGCCGTTATCTTTGCCATACTCCTCGTTGTCGGCCTTGCGTACCTGTACTTCAAGTTCCAGAGGCTGGGCAGCGCCATCGCGACCTACTTGACGCAGGACGAAGTGAAGGAGTTTCGTGAGGGGAAGAAGGCCGCTGGCACCTCCGTAAGGGCAAGCGCAAATTGCGGATATGCGAACGCTGAATCAGTGGAAAAGCACCGAGAAGAGCAGGCGGTCGCCATCGAAAGCCTGCCCTACAACTCTGAGTTTGAAGTGGCGAAGGAGAATTTCTTTGTTGGTAAGAGCGAAAGTGAGAGTTGAATATTGAGAGGTTTGTTTTATCCTTGCTCCTTTAGATTTAGGCACGGAACTTGGGTCAGGAGAGTACGGAATCGTGTACAAAGGGAACATTAAACAGAACCCTCGTGACCAGAATCCCCTTCAGGTTGCTGTCAAGACGGTGCGAAAGAACGTGCACATCAGCTACTTCAAGGCTCTGATGTCCGAACTAAAGATACTGGCCTACATTGGGCACCATGATTGCATTGTCAACCTGATTGGAGCCTACTCGAGCAATATCAAGAACAGGGAGCTGTACGTCGGGGTCGAGCTCTGCAAGACTTCACTCCTCCGCTTCCTGCAAGATCACCGAAAATCATTCAGGAACTGCGTGCACTCCTCAACGGGGCTCCTCATCGAAGAGACCAGCCTCGACGACTCATACGCAAATGTTAGCGCGGCGGCGGCGAGGAAGGTGACGACGTTTGACTTGATTCGATGGGCTGAGGAGATTGCGTCGGGCATGGAGTTTTTGTCAAAGAAGCGCGTTGTGCACGGCGACCTGGCTGCGAGGAACATTCTCATCTCTTTCGACCTCCGGGCCAAAATCTGCGACTTTGGACTGGCTCGCCAACTTATCGACTACAATTACATCAAATCCCAACAGTGTCCCCTCCCGTGGAGGTGGATGGCCATCGAATCACTCTCCCAAATGAAGTTCTCGACCATGTCTGATGCATGGGCATACGGCGTGACACTTTGGGAGATTTTCTCGCTGGGAAATGTCCCGTATCCGGGCATGGCATGGAACCTAGACTTTGTGGACCAGCTCCTGAATGGACTGAGGCTGCCGAAACCAACTTACGCGAGTGACGCGATGTAAGAACTCCTTAACAGTCATCCAATCAGTTTTACTTAAGTGATAAGGGTTTTACTGGTGCCTTTTCAGATACGGTGCGATGCTCGAGTGCTGGCATGAGACTCCGAAGCAGCGTCCAAAGTTTAGTAGTCTGAAGCAGTTTTTTCATTCCTTCAGCAAATGACGACAATTAACCCTACCTCGCCTCCCCCACTCACCCAATTAATTCCGGATATCTGTCTGTTTAATCACTCAAAGTTATGTCAAAGTCACATAAATAGTTTAGTCAGTTGACTAATCTGACACTTCATCATTCAAGGATCAAAATTCCAAATTAAAGTCCTTAATAAATTAATAAACATTCAAGGACAATGCCAAGTACAATTATGGAACAGAGCAGAGCCTGGCTACTCCACTGCAGAGTGCAGACCACAATTTCCGTGCAGGAGTTCACGAACGAGTCGAATCTCCTTGTACACACAAATGTAGTGGTTCAAGTCTGAATTGATTTCACCTTCTTTCCAACACATCAATTTGAGACAGTACGCATCAGAGTGCATATATAGATACATGGCTACGACCTAGTAGTTGACATCAGGGTGGGAAAAAATGAAAAAAATTCGAGTTATCTGATTTTATCAAAAGTCTTGAAAACCCTATGCCGGATAGGATTACAAATCAAATTCCATTGAAACCCTTTCAAAATTAATTCTGAATCCTTTCCCTTACCGTATTTTAACCATGAAAAGATTCAAATCTTCAAAAACTAGTCTCGAGCGGACACATTTTTCAAATTTTTACCAAATGAACCGAAAGATTCCCCGATTTTTGTGTCTTGATAATAAATCTGTCAATTCACATTCCCGTGCATCGCGGATTTCTTTTGCCATTTGCATGCCTCGTTTGCCACGTGTTTTTCCAGTTTAATTCGCCCAGTAACCAATTTCAAACAATACCTGTATTATTAACGAAATGCTTCTGCCGTCGCCGTCCTTGGACTTGGAATCGCCTAATTGCTCGGCCGAGAATCCTTTTTCACTGGAACAGCGCATGCAACGACCAACAACACGTACACATGTACTTAATTATTTAAAAGCTTCAATTTGCGTACCGTGTCAGCAATCAGTCAGCATAAAATACGTCCTCCACCATTTCATTTCAGTTTTCAGAACTTCACTTTCAGTCTGAAAGTCCTCCGATAACAATGCTAACAGCCAAGACATACCGAGCGATTGACTTCGCCCTTAAGCAATCGACAAAACTGTGGATGATCCCGTTCACGTGGGATTCTGCTCAATTCAAACTTGCCCCAGTTTTGCAGCTGACTCCTCGGCGCCTCTTTTGGCCACTCAGCATTTGGGCGTACTCCTTCTTTATACTCGTCTCGAAATTCGTGCATAACGATGTGCTGGCTCGAGATCAGGTGATAAGCGTGATGCACACGATTTACTTTATAATCTACTCTTGTATGGCGGTCGTCATGTTGAATGTGCTGTGGAATCGACAGCATTTGGCCAGCCTCTTCAATCAGTACTTTCGGTTCATTCAGAAACTGGACGGTAAGTCAACAAAACAAGTCGGAATAATTTTAATTTCAAAAATGCGAAAATGCCGCCGAACTTGGTTTTTGTTTTGTAGCGGCCGGCCACGTCAACAAGCATTTGGACATCACGTGTTTTATACTCGTCTTATTTATCTTCACTTCCTACTCACAGAGCTTTGCCGGCGTTCTCGTGTTTTTTGAATACCCTCAAAACCCGTATTATCTCTACTCCATCGTGCCTGAAGGCTACGGTTCGTGGTGGCTGGTGGCAACCTTCGGCGTCTTCGAGTACGCGTACTACGTTAACTTGTGGCAGTACTGCATCTTCAGCTTCGTCATAATCTTCCCTTACTTCTACGGGACACTGTACTGGCTCGGGGAAATTATCTATCAAACAAATAGACCGACGCCCCTCTCGTCAGAGTCGACGTACGCGATTTACAAGTGTTTTCAGATCCTCACACAGGAATTCAACTGCTGCTTCGCGCAGATCGCAATGCCATCAGTGAAATTCTACCTTATCCTCATCCCCGTCGCAGCGAACAATGTAATTCTTCGCCATTGCAGCGAACTGAGCCCGCCAACGTTCGT
The DNA here is from genome assembly GCA_009869945.1 of Mesaphorura yosii. NCBI lineage: Eukaryota > Metazoa > Arthropoda > Collembola > Poduromorpha > Tullbergiidae > Mesaphorura > Mesaphorura yosii. The sequence goes on from WIXG01000618.1 coordinate 30,089, forward strand.
GGTCCTCATCACCCTCGCTGCTATCTCCATCTTCTGTGTGTCTATCGTGTATCCCAAGGCAGCTGCAGTTCATTTACTGTCAATTCACTTTATCAAGACACTCGAAGCTAAGACGCAGGTACAAGCGGAGATTCAGTCTCAGCCGCCGAGACCGCCGATGCCTCGAATCTTGCCAATCAACAAGAAACAAGTCCGAGCCTGTTTCCCCCTGAAAATCCGGATTAATTCATTCGCTTACATCGTCCGTTTCACGACCGTACGAATTGTGGGGCTTATATTTTATTGGACCGTGCGAAGTGTCTTGCTTACACGAAATTGAATTACAAATACGAAATGCGTGAATTACTTCAACGTCAAAACTCCGATCAATTCCGAATTTAAACACTGTTACCTGTGATGCTTCGATTCATTCAAGGCCAAAGTAACTGTATGTAATTACTCGTCTTGAAACGTCGAAGTCCAACACGATGATTGTACTTCTACTTTTAATTACTATGTTCATAAATAAAATGTTAAAATGTATGAAAATTAGAACTATTGGAATGCTGCTGCGTGTCTGACACCAATTTCAGAAGGTTGTCTTAATGATTCACGCGCTATCGCTGTCAACAACACGAATGTAATTCTCTACCACGTAAGGAATGATTCGTTCATTTATGACTTCTATTCCCAAAATTCCGATGATTTCTTTGCTGCCGTCATCAAGCCTACAGTTTTATTTTTCATTACAGATTTTATTACCTCATGAAGAACTTAGGCGCTAACATGCAACGCCAACGGAAACTTACAAGAACGCCAACGCCAAAGTCAAAATAGTGAACAGTCAAACCAAGAAGAGTTAAGTTAACGAAGACGAGCGCAAGAGGCAAGTGCAGCTTTTCAGGTAGCAGCAATTCGCATTGGCAGTGCAAGTAGTCGGCTATTACGAAATCACGATGATAACATCAAAAACATTCCGAGCTGTCGACATCGCCCTCAAGCAATCTACGACATTGTGGATGATTCCGTTCACGTGGGACTCTGCTGAATTCAACCTGGCTCCAGTCGCCGAGTGGACACTTCAGCCTCAGCGCCTTTTCTGGCCAACCACCGTTTGGGCGTACACGGCCTTCCTCCTCGCAACGAAATTCGTGCACAGCGAAGTCCTGGCCAATGATCAGGTCAAGAACGTGATGCACATGATCTTCTTGATCGCCTACTGCTGCATCTCGATCATCGTGCTGAATACCGTGAAGAACCGCCAGCACATTGCGAGCCTCTTCAATCAGTACTTCCGGTTCATTAAGAAGCTGGACGGTAAGTCAAAAGCAACTCAATTAACACACATTTAGCGCACATTGTGCATAGCGTCATTGTTGAGTTGGAATAAATAATTCTGAGGTTGTTTATTGTTAATTTTCAGGTGCCGGTCACGTCACCCAGCATTTGGACATCGCCTGCATCCTCATTAAGTCCTTCGTCTATTTGTCGTATTTACAGAGCTTCGTCTTGCTGTTAATGTATTTTCAAGACCCTGGAAATCCGTGCTATCTTTATTCTGCGGTCCCCGAAGATTACAGCTCATGGCCACTGAGCGCGATCTTCGGTCTCTTCGAGTACGCTTTCTACATTAACGTCTGGCAGTACACTATCCTCCTCTTCATCATGCTCTTCCCTTACTTTTACGGGACGCTGTACTGGCTCCGGGAAATTATCTACCAAGCAAATAGACCAAAGCGCCTCTCGCCTGAGTCGACCTACGCGATTTACAAGTGTTT
>WIXG01000619.1:0-31830 GCA_009869945.1 Mesaphorura yosii
ACCGATTTGCAAAATGTTCACTGCAGTAAAAGTTACGCGTGTTTTAAGTCAGTCCGGATTTCATGTTGTAGCCCGTTATTCGTGATTTTGCAATCGCTTGTCGTAGTAAGTTGTCCCACCACAACTTGGAATTAGTCATCCTGCGACCGTTTTCATGTCGCATGACATCGACTGCTTAGAAATAGATTGAGGTACAATCGTTGAAATAATTATTACCTCACCTATAAATCTTCTCGACGGCGGAGCATCTGCAAGCAGTATTCGATGAAAAAATCCGCAAATCTTTGGTCACTTCGCAGCAGTTACAGAAAGAATTTGGGAACCGGCGATGGCTCATTTGTGGAAAATTGCACGTTTCCTTTTAATATTCATGCTAATCGTTGTTGGGGTCCGGACAGATGGAGAGGAAGGTGGAGTTTGCAGATATTAAACTCTTGTACCTCAAATTGCCCCATTGTTTTTATTTCCGAGCCAGATGAGGACGAGTCTGAATCAATGGTCCGCAAAACCATGGATCTACTTGAAGAGGGCGACCGCTTGATCGAACTCAACAGCAGCAGGGACATATTTCACTTGGCCGGCAACACCGGAACGGGTAAATCTACACTGGTCCAGGTCCTAACTGGGGAACAACTCCACACTCGAGTCCTATCACCGGAGTGGGAGCTACCTTATTCGAGATGTCGCCGACAAGATTAGTCAAAAGACGACAGTCTCCAAATTGATATTCCCGGAACTTATCATTCGAAATGATACGGATACGGCCGGCGGCTCGATGGCTTTCTACGATTGCCCAGGATTTAGCAACACTCGCAATCAGGAGCCGTTCATTGAGATTGGAAATGCATTTTTTATCAAGAAATTCGCAGACCATGGGCTGAGGGTCAAACTTTTGATGGTTGCTAATCACTTCTCATTGCGCGCGGAAGCTGACCGCAATGTTTTCCCGAGTTTACTGAAGAGTATGGCTGTGTTGGTAAAGGACGTATTAAAGTTTCAGAATGGAACCGCTCTAATCGCTACGAAAGTGAAGGGATCTGAGGACGACGAGGAATAATTGATGATGTTGCCTCATTCATGGAAGACGTGAAGGAGGAATTGCCAGAAACGTTGACTGAAGCGCATTTGGCACCGGCGGTTCAATTGTTGGACGGACTTCTCCTTAAAAATGGTAGCACACATCTCAAAGTTTAGATGTTCAGTTTAATTGCAAATTGTGGATTCTACAAATCGGATTGTTTGTTCTCCGGCGTCTACCGGGTCTCTTAAGTGAGCAGCCAAGAATGCAAGCCAATAAGCGTGACCTCCTCCGAATCATTCAAGACCTGGACTATGTACCCAAAGTATCCGAAGATTTCGGATACGCGTTGTCTCCAACTGCCATTCTCTTAATATACGACTTGGCCAGGAAGAATTCTAACCCAAATTCGGAACACATACCGCTCTGACTGTAAATGGATCCTGGTTTCATCCAATTGGCCCTGCCGCAGCACAATTCTGGGATTCCCAGGACATGCTCAACTTTACTTTACTTGACGGCTGTCTTCGTAATCTACGCCTCCTGCGTCGCCATGTGCGCGCTCACCTTCGTTGCCGAAGTGCTGCTGGCCAACCGAGCAGTTTTGGCAGCAGGCGTCAGCTGGGCATGGCGAAATTGTCACGCCCTCTTGCACCGAACGCCAAACATCATCGCATTGGCCAGAAATTTGTGGAACGCGGGAGCCTGGATATGCTAGAGATTTCGTACTTGGGGCAGCAAACGTTTTGTCTGAATCACTCGGCTGGCTCTGAGGGACCATCAAAACCGAATTGGTGTGGCCCATACGGTTCGAACTACAGGCATGCCTTCGCTCGGAACTAGCGCTTAAACCAAGTGAATTGAAATAAGTCGAATTTTATCTGAAGAGCCAAATTTGACGAGTAAAATTGAATTGAAGTAATTTTGAATTTTGAGATGCCAAGTTGGTTGATCGTTTGTGCGGCGGTTGCCATTGGAGGAGTCATTCGGTCCGGTTAGTTACTGGCTCTCGCGCAAGACTGGGTTCAGGGTTTCTGTGGACTCAATGTCCAGGTACAGGTTGTCCCCAAAGGCTGTCAGTGCTCCCGCCACGCTTCAGTGTACAGGATAGGAAACAGCGGAGCCTCGAACGTTTGCACCGGAAGTCGGGTCGAGCCCCAGACCACGCTCACCCCGTCCTTGGCGCCAGTCCAGTATGGTACAGAACAACGGCGGACATTTGAAGGGCAGGCTGGGGTCAAATTAATCAATTGATGATTTGTTTATTTACCGAACAGGTTGCGGCCGTCTTCGTTCAGCTGATGAGCACGGAGGTATGCGTGCTGCTCAGCACTCGTAATTTCCGCGAGACGAAGCGATGCAGAGTGACAAACGACAAATCTGGCGGTCCACCAAGACTGAAACGATTCAAAATAGAAATAAAGGCAGGCATACACAAATTACGAACTGAAGGTCAAGAGGTCAGTCCCCACTTTGGACTGATTGTACACTTAGAAAAGTTTCCCGTCAACTTCGCCCAGGTCGATCAGTGGAAGCTCGCTGTCCTCAATCGGAAGGGGAAACTCTGGCGACTCTGTGCATGGAAAGAAGGCATTCTTTATCGAACTTAATCAAATTAGGTTAATTTTAAGCAGCTTACTTCCTGCATTTGACAAAATGCTGGAGAGAGCAGCTGGCACCGCACATAGGACCAGAATCGCAAATATAAAGCCATCCATCTCTGCAGTTTGTGCAAGTGCTGATCTGAATTGTGATTGTTTAAGTTGTGTCCCTCGACTTTTTATACCCGTGCTGTAGCCACCGACTTGGCTTGACGGTGTGGCTGTGGACCTGACAGGAACTGAAATATTGACGTGCATGGAGAGATTAGGATAAATCTCGCCGATTGAGATCACCGCTCCACTCGCTCCTTCCAACCACGGACACTTGGGATTTGGCGATCAATTGTCTCTCGATCGTGCGTGAGCAGGGTTTTTCCTACTCCCTGACAAGAAGACAATGGCGCTCTTGCATCGTATTGCTGTTCCGTTCAATCTAGCAGTGATTACATCAACATGGGGCTCAAGAGATTACGTACACGTGTTGCTCGGATGTCTGCAATAGAACTTTGGTACAGTACAGAGCAAACGTGTGCTAGCCAGCGTCAGAGACACAGTTGATCCATTTCGTCATCTGAGGCACCGAGATGCAAGACTTGTCCGGTGAGGGCGCTGAGGGTATCGAGTGCCGATGCTGATTCTGACGTGCATAAGCACTTTTGATCTGAGTGGTGAGAGACCTCTTCCATCAGGCAACGAATGAAGATCAATTGAGATTTAGAGATTTTATTGAACCAGTTTAAAGTTGTCCGTGTATGAGCTGTCCACTGACCAGATACTTGCCATGGTCGAGCCGGAGGAGATGGCCGGTGAAAAAAGAGTGCTGAAAATTGCAATAAATAGAAGACTCTTCCGCATGTGATTGAATACATGAATATATTGTTACAATATTTGATGCACTACAAACTTGTATTTGCTGATCAAAATGCTTATAATATTCTGGGCGATCGCCATGTAGATGCTCTAGAGCAGTTCTTGGTCATTGTCCAGTTTCGGGCAGGGCTGCGGATGCCTGCCTCTTTGCTTCCTCCTCCATTTGTTGTACTCTGTCCATTCTACACTGTTCAACTGACTGGCCAAAGATTGATCATGCTCCAGGAGAACGCGCACGACGCTCCAATCGCCCGCGACCGCCGCCCGTTGCGCGGGAGTCCTCGTGAGTGAGTCTCGTTACGAAAGATCAGCCTTGGCGTTCAGCAGGAAGTACCATCTCCTGCCGTCCCTGAGTGATGGCAAAGTCTCAGACCAGAGCTCCACGTCGGGATTCACTCACTTCTCCACCGACAGGAACCACACAACGTCCACCTGCCGACCCGCCACCACCCTCATCAAGGCGGTGTGCTCTCCTGAGTCTTTCACATGGGGACTCACGCCACATTTTGTAATCATCTCTCCATGGTCAGCCAGTTCGTAGAGAAGATCCGGGCCATCCCGAGCTGTGAGCACGGACGGGTGACCAGGCTCCAATGTGTCCAGCAACAAGTTGGCAATCTCCTACTCTTGGTTCATGATGGCCAGACGAAGTGGTGATTTGGGGGTGCTGTGGGTGTCCCATGTTGACAGTGTCTAGGCAAGGACGCCCGCCTGGATCAAATACTGCGCACATGCCTTGCTGCCTGCACTCATGGCGATGTCAAACAGATTCGTGTCCGCCACGCCTCCAAAGGCCTCCAGGAGCCACTGCAGTGTGTCTGCTTCGTGCGCAGTGGCAGCCATCTCCAACGGAAGCAGGCCGCCTTGGGTGCAGTTGGAGAGTCTGGACATTTTCTGCTCAAAGAGGGCTACTGCCTTGAAAATTTGTCATCATTCGTCATCAAGCAATCAACGTAATTCATGTTCGAAATGAAATGACGCTTTCGCAGTTGGATTGACGAGGTGGCGAAAAATTCACAATTGCCAATTAGCAATTGACAAATTGTATTTCGCGAGTTTAGCGGAGCCGCGATGCATTGCAATAACAATGGGGAATGAGTCAGTTCAGCATACATGAGCACGAGTGGTTAATTGCAGACAATCGACAATGCGACCCTCGACTTGATTTGACTCATGGAATTTCGCAATGCGGCCCATCCCGTGTTCGCAATTACGTGACCGCTTACAATGAAATTGGCAATTCCTGCTTTGCCGAACGAATCCATGATTGTCGCTTTCAAGTGGTCAGATTGCGTCAACCCAGTTTCGCATTTCGCTTCCCGCATTTGTCCTCGCAGTCACTGACTCGGTACTCGGCGTGGTCTGACATGTCATCCTCCACCTTATCAGCTGCTTACACTCATACGCTATCACTGGCAGCGGCAACTCTGGCCTTCTCTTGCTAATTGCTAACATAAACTGGAGCAGAAGAATGATGGAATAATCACATAATTGCAAATTGTCTCTTCATAAAATTCGCGTGCATGAAAGGACCTGGCCATATTCGCAATTCGCCCTTTACAGTGTAAGCGATCGTGAATTCATTTCGCACTTTGCACAATGCGACTTGCAGAGTTTCTGATTTTCGCGCTGCTGGGCGTGGACCACGCCACACCGTCGCCTACAACGGTGTCGCACAATCCGGCCCTGCACCCGCTCCTTATTGACCTCACTTCACACGCTGGCTCGCTTCCCCGTGCGCCGCTAGACCGGCTCCCACGAAACGTCGTCCCGACGCACTACGCGCTCCGTTTTCACCCGATCCTCGACGTCGACCCCGCCGATGCTACAGCGTCCGGCCACGTTGCCATCAACGTCACCACGCTGCTCCCCGGCACAAACTTCATCACGCTGCATTTGAACGAAGATCTCGTGCTCGTGGACCAAGACAACGCTCGCCTCGTCGCCCTGTCCTCTGGCGACGACATGGGCCCACTTCTCTTCTCGTACGACCCCGCAAAGGAATTCTATACCGTGCAGCTGAATACGGAAGGCGCCACGCTCGCGCAGAACGCGTTCTACCTGCTTGAGCTCCCGTTCACAACTCGCATGGCCGGCGAACCGTTCGGGTTCTGGGTGGCTAAGGCGCCCGACCCGGTCCACCCCGACGACGACCTGCGCATGTGTGCCACGATCCTCGAGCCAAACTTCGCTCGACGCGTTCTACCCTGCTTTGACGAGCCGGACTTGAAAGCGGAGTTTGAGATCACCATCGGACGAGGTGGCGGGCATCAGGCGCTCACGCACACGGAGCTCGTGGACACAGACGAAATGTAAATTTCACTTTCGAATTCTACCCCTGTCTTGCCTTGTACGCTAACTTTCCCTTGCCATCCTTGCTTCTAGTGACGGAGTGTTCTGGGACAAATTCGCCAAGACTCCGCTAATGTCCGCCTACCAACTCTGCCTGGTCGTCGTGCCCTCGCATTACTCCGCCACCGTTGACTCGACCGACACCTTCCCCGATGCCCCCGTTGGTGCCTGGGGGCCCGGCCACCTCATAGAGGCTGGCGGCGGCCTCCTCGCGGCCAACACGATCGCGAAAAGCCTAGCCTACTTTCAGGCCACCTACGGCGCAGACGGCGTGGATGATGCCGATAAGGGCACGCCGTACTCACTCAAGAAGATGGACTCGATTGTGATACCGGGTTTCCCCGCTGGGGCGCTGGAGAACTGGGGCATCAACACGTACAGAGAGGCCAGTCTCATGCTGTTTGCAGGCGAGAGCCTCCAGGCTACGATTGGCGGCGCGGTCAGCACGCAGAACCACGAAGTGAGTCACCAGTGGTTTGGGAACCTCGTCACGTGCCGCTGGTGGGATGACAGTAAGTCGTGAATCTCGAGAGACGGCGCCCTCATCGTGCATTTATAAATTTCTATTTCGCGCTTTTTCACAGTCTGGTTGAACGAAGGCATGGCCAATTACATGTCGTTCAAGGGCGTGGCCGCGACCAACCCCGAGTTCGAGCCGGGCACGCTCTTCGTGCCCGACTCGCTCCAAGTCGCGATGCGGCGTGACCAAATCCACGCGACGACGCACCCCGTCCGCTTTCCCGCCCTGCCTGAGAATTGGATGGACATCTTCGACTCGATCTCTTATGCGAAAGGGGGCAGCCTCCTCCGCATGCTGGAGGGCGTCCTTGGCGAGCCTCTCTTCATTGCCGGGATGCGCGAGTACCTCCGAACGTGGAGCTTCGGAGCCGCCGACCAGGACAACCTCTTCGAAGCGATCGATCGCGCCGTCGACGCAGCCGCTGCTCGGCCGTTCCCACCGGGCATGACAGTCAAGACCTTCATGCAGCGTTGGACGCTTCAGGCGGGCTACCCGCTGCTGCGGGTCAGCAGGGCGAGTGCGAGCCTCGTTTTCCTCTCGCAGGAGCGGTTTGGCGCCGCGGGCGGGGCGGTCCCGAACGCGTTCTGGGACGTACCTGTCAAAATAGCGCGGGCGGGCGGTGGGGAAGAAAATGGCCGCACGGCGCCTGACGTCTGGCTGACGGCTACGATGTCTTTGACGTCATACGGCGGGCTGAACACGTCCCGTTGGGTGCTGGCTAATGGTGGAGCGTACGGGTACTATCGAGTCCTCTATGACCAGCCGCTTTTCAACTTAATTCTCGACCAGCTGCAAAGCGGTGAGGGCGGGCACGAAGAAATCAGCGCTGGCAGCCGTTCGCAGCTGCATGACGACTATTGGGAACTGGAGGTGGCCGGCTACGCGCCGCTCGACGCCCCGCTGGCGCTCACGCGCTACCTCGCCGCCGAGTCGCACCTCGCCGTGTGGAGCCCAGTGCTTGACCACCTCGCCGAATATCGCATTCGCCTGAGCGGAACGCCAGGCGAAGCCCAGTTCGCCCGATACCTGCTACCACGGCTGGAAGGGGCGTTGGGCCTGATTGGCTGGATGCCGGGACCTCTGGACAACGGGACCAAAGTGATACTCCGAGCGGGGCTGCTCGACTGGGCTTGTGGGCTTGGATCTGAGCAATGTGGAACCCAGGCCGTGAATTTCTTTGGCGCGTACGAACTCGGCAGCCCAGACCAGATTAACAACCTGTAAGCAAAGAAACATGAGCGAGAATTTCAAATTGCGCCGAATTAAAATGTTTACCTAACCTTTTTACTACTGACGCAGAATTCCCATAGACATCCAAGCAACGATGCTCTGTGGCGCTGTGGCGAGCCCGAGCCGGGGCGCGGACGCCCACGAGCTGTTCCTTCAGCAATACAATGCACCGACCACGCCCGACGCAGTCCGTCCACGCCTGATGCAGCCCCTCGCATGCGCAAAGGAGCCCGCCCTTCTCACGGCCACGCTCGCAGCGGCCTTGAACCCGAACCAGATTCGCCCCGCTGACAAAGTCACCCTCCTCCAGCGAATCGTGATGGTGAACGCCGCCGGCCGCGGCGCGACCTTCGACGCTGCGTGCGTGGCCGTCGTCGGCGGTGGCGAAGGCGGCGACCCGCCGACGCTGACGCCACAGGAATTCGCGGCAGTCGTGGGGACGCTGGCGGGCTTTTGGTACACCGAAGAGGAGGCCGACGCCCTTCAGGCGTTCGTTGTTGCACACGAGTCGCTGCTTGCGCCCGTGCGCGGGACGCTCGATGGTCACTTGGCGAGGGTGGCGACGAACGGAGTCTGGATGGAAACGAGGGGCAAGCCGCTCGTGGAGTGGATGCTTGGCGAAGCGAGAAGTAGTACCAGCCAGCAGTAGGCGAATTAAACTGAGTCATGATTTATAACTGCAGAGATAATTTGATTTTTGATGGAATAAATGCAAATTCTTAGTTTATTTGCTAATTTTATTCTTGCACAGCCAAAACACAGGGGATTTTGGAAATACAAACGAAAATCCCGCCAAAAATATAAAGAAAGGCGTACGAAATTTCACATTTCAATCAGCGAGCAGAGCCCAAACCGTTCACGGAGCGCAGGCCGACACTCGGTGGAGACGCTGTTCTTTCCTCCCTTCACGGAAATTCGCTGCAGGCAGGAGCCAGGCGCCGCGAATGTAGAGTAGCCGGCCACGTCTGTGAGCAAGTTTTCTTCCGGCACTACCCCGTATCCGAACGTCATTCGGAAGTCCTTCAGCTGTTTCAGGTGCGGGAGCCCAGTCAGATCCTCGTCCAGGCTGAACGTTGTTCCGTGTTTGTAATTTGTAGCTCCTGAATGAGTTCAATATTAAAAGAAATCGTTGAAGAGAGAGAGTATAAAGTAGCGAAACTATTAGCCTTAAAGACTTCACTTCCCGTACCGATTTTACCGATTTGAAAGGTTAGGATATGGCGAATTAGTTTAAAGTTAGGTTGTCTTGCATGTCAAGAAGTCTGCTAGACTTAAGCATCCAGCCATTTGATCACGGTTTGTGATGGGCAGAGTAAGAGTCGATAGTGAGCAAATAATCTCCAACAAACAATGATCGACAAAATCGACGTATCTAATCACCAACCTACCCAAATATTTACTCACGGGAGCACAGTTTCGTCGGACTTAACCTAATCACATCGCTTTTCATTGACTCGGTTTCATAGAGTCCATGATGGACGATTCGCTCGCTTATCTCTTCACTACTCAGGAAACATGCCAATCTCATGCAACGAATTTCATGAATTTTATGCATATGAAAATGCAAAATTTACACATTGAGAAGAGGAAAACAAGACTGCACACTGCCGTAGTCAATCAATTTAGTCTTTCGTCAAAACAGTATTGCATGATTGCATCACAGTCTGCCTCCATTTTTCTTGTGCTTGTTGAGTGCGTGCTGCCGTACATCGGGCACTCAACCCTTGTGTTAAACCTGTGATTTATTCGATATTCATTTTACTTTGTGGTCCACTGGCTCAATTCATTTGTCCGCTGTGAAATATCCGTTGCCACTGACATTTCACATGTCTAATCATGGATTTACACAAAAAGGGCAATGACAAGTACATAGAGTGGTACCAGAAAAATTCAGTTCACATCTGTGAAAGGATAGTCAATGTGCCCGACTTTGTCCTTCGTTTGGGTTCCAAGTGCTTGGTAGGTGAAACACTGGAAGGTGAACTGGAGCAGAAGTCTGGTGATCCCATGAAATGTGCCCACCTCTTCCGTGCGTTGGTTAAAGTTGGGGTCGACCGCATCGATGATGTCATGGAGTGCTTGGATAGGTCTGGAAATGAGCATATAACAAAACTATTCAAGGACTTTAAAAAATCGCGACTACAGCTGGATGACGATGACGCAAATCCTGATTTCGCTTCTGGCTCAATACTCGCCCGTAATTTGAGTAAACTCGACACAGATAGAATTGAGGAGCCGCAGCAAATTTCCATCCTTCAAGAATCCCAACCTACCGGAGGAGTAAACACTGCGACAAAACCTCAAACTGGAATCTGGTTCGAGATGGGTCACCTCATCGGTAATTTCACCGGACGTCAAGATGAAACGGAGACTCTCCACACGAAACTTGACAAATCACACACCCACAAGTCAATCATCATTATCACAATCAGCGGGTTTGGTGGAATTGGCAAGTCCACACTCGCAAGAAACTACGCTTTCACGTACAAAGACTTTTACGACGGGAATGTCGTCTGGATCAATGCGGAGACTATCGACTCGATGAAGGCATCATTCTTAAGACTGTCAAAGAAACTTGAACTTCAGCTTGGTGATCAGCCGCCTCAGGAATTCCTGGTAGAGAAAGTGTTTGGCTACTTCAACGACAAGAAGTGCCTGTTCATATACGACAACGTTGAAAACTTGGCTGACTTTAAGCAATTTCGGCCGAAGGACGTGGATCCGAGCGGACAAGTGCCGTACGTGCTTATTACCAGTCGTCGGACCGACTTGAATCCACTGTCGGCCAACGAAATCAGTCTGTATGTGCTGACAACCGAGGAAGCCGTGGAACTTATACAAAAGATGTTGCCCCACTCGAGGAAGGAAAACGCCATGAAACTTGCCGACAAATTACAGAGTCTTCCGCTGGCCCTCCAGCAGGCCCTCGCATACATCCGCGGCACTTCCATCGGGGACGACGACGAGGCAATTCTGCAATATTTGAAGGAATTTGACAAATCGGCAGCAGACTTGCTTGGCGACGAGAGATTCAGAGATCATAACGACTACTCCTCGACATTCGCAATCTGGCAAATTACGCTGGCAAGAATCAGAGAAATGAAAGATGGACCGCTAGCAATCAAAGTAATTAACGCGTTGGCATACTTGAATCCGGATTTCATCAGCACGGAGTTCTTGAAGCTTGTCTTCGAACAGGAGACACAACGAGGGTTGAAATTGCTGGAGAGATTTTCAATTATTAACATCAACGAAGGGAAGCAAGTGGTCTTTCATCGACTCGTACAGCACGTCGTCAGACTGAGCTTCAGCGAGCGGGAAGAAGAGCAGCTTCAGATGCTTGTGGCGGCGATAGATGGGGAATTAGTCAAGAAAAAGTTAAATGATCTCTCCCGTGAATGCATGTCGCACGGCCTACATTTGTTCCCTTTTCAAATGAACCACACACACTCCGAAGCGATGACTGCAAACTGGGATTACTTTGTGGACCTTTGCAATTACTTGACTCAATACGGAAACTACGTGGAGAGCCTTTCAATTTCTCAGCAAATGGCATCATTTTACGAATCAGTGCACGGCGAGAATCATCGGAGCACAATAATATTGAAGTGGAGAATGGCAGTTGCTTACTTACTGGTTGACAAGGTCACCGACTCGGTGCAGATTCTCAATGCAATTCTTCCCGATGCGAAATCTGTGCTTGGAATCGAGCACTCGGTGACGATGAACATTCAGTGGAGCCTGGCAAGCTGTTTGAGCAGAACTGGGGACACTCAAAAGGCCGTACAGATTTACGACGAAATTATTCCGATCGCCGAGCGTCTGTTTGGAGAGAAGGGTCACAATGTTCTGGACTTTAAGTACAGCAAGGCGAGGGCTCTGGGAATACTTGGAAAATTGGACGAATCGCTCGAATTGCTGCACTACGTCCTTGGAAAGAAAGTCAGCAAGTTCGGAGAGACCGATCCCAGGACGTTGAACACCAAGTCCCAAATCGCTTCTGTTCACTACGAAAAGAAGGAATTTACGAAGGCTCTTGAAATCTGGGAGGAAGTTGAAGCCGGATTCACACACGTACTTGGAGACGCGCACCCGCACACAATCACAGTGCGAAACAACATTTCACTCTGCGAGGCGATGCTGTCTCAACGATCCAGCTATTGTCACATCGTCTAATTTGTAACCCATTCTAATTGATATGACCGCTTGCTCGAGAACAAAAAATAGAAGCCCTTCATTTTTACAAGTCTGCCAATCTGCATTTTCGTTGTCTGTCATTCTGAAGGAGTGCGTACAGTTCGGTTGACGACCGCGCTGTGACCAAGCCGGCTGATGGCGCCTCCACGCGCCTTCGGCGTGTTGCAGCTTGCAGACGAGTCCTGCGAAATGTACCGATGCAGGGCGTCGATTCCCGAATGGCGGATGGAAGCCACCCTCGAAGCCGGTCGGAAGGAGGAAAAACGTCGTCGTCGATGGTTTCGGCCGACGGGAGCGCCAACGCCTGCCGATGGTTGGTGGCACTGACTTTCGGCTTCTGTCGGTCGACTGCGTGACAGGGGTCAATCACAAGCTTGTCGTGGTCGTATTGCTCGTCTTCGATCTCCTCAAACCACAAGAGAAGGGAAGATAAGACACAGGGTAACAGCTAAGAACAATAAACAATTACTGATAAGGACAAGTTTACAGTTTCGACCTCCGTCACGAGCGTGTTGGTCGTCACTTGCTTTAGTGGCGGAAGAATTTCGTAGACGATGGCGTTCGCGGCGCTCGCCTCAGCGCCAATGTCCGTGGCCAGGAAATCTGAGCTTGGCGGCCGTTTTCTCCGGCACTGATGTCGGATAACGCGTCCAGACTGTCGTCGACGAATTTGGCCGTTGGGGACAGGTTTCCATTGCTGGAGCCAGTTTTTGAAACGAGGACCTCGCCCAACTTGTGTGTTGTTGGAGGTGCCGCCGCCAAGGGCAACGTAGGAGAGGGTCCGTCAACCACATCTTCGAAGTCTCAGTAAAAAAGAGAAAATTCGAGTTTCTGGAACTTTCAAGACAACCCAACAACAGCGAGAGACTGGGCTCGGAACTTAATCTATATCTAAGCAACAAAGCTTTCGATACTGACGATGATAAATTTGACCCGAGGAATTTTTGGAAGTTTCAGAAGTGTGCATCCCCTAATTTCTCACCGTTCGCCTTGAATATTCTTTCGATTCTATTGTCAATTGGTGCGGTGGAGCGAACTTTCTCATTCACTGGACTGACACCTCAACGACGTTGGCCAATATTGAGTCATATTCTGCTAAAAATAGGAACCTAGACGAGACTAAAATGCGTATTGGTATTGTTAAAAGGTTGAAGAAATTGCTGAAGGCATGATGAGTTAATACAGAGTTTGATGAGTCAAATGTCAGGTCCTTTTTTGTTACGTTCAAGGTTGAATAGTGTAATGAAAGAGTGTTGTGCCGAGCGTCAAAGACAAAGACAGTGTTCACTCTTACCGGACTCTATCTGGACTTCGAACGCGAATGCGGGTGCGAATGACGAGTGGCGAATTACAATGACGATTTAATGACGGACACGGAGAATATTCGCAAAAGCAAAGACTGGACTTTTATTAACTCTGACACTGACTATCGTACGACTGCCTGACTCTCCGCTCCTCCTGACTCTGACCCCGACTCAACACTACCTGCTCTCGGCTGACTCGATGTCAACCTTAGTTAAATATCGCTCGTTTCGATGCAAACGTAACAATAGACAGACAGATTGATTTCGTGAGAAAGACGAATGCAACAGAGTCTTAATTGTTTCGTAAATTCTGCAAATTCCCAACTGATAGTTTGATGCGTGTGCATCAAACCACGGGCGGCGGACGCACACACGCGACCTCCTCTTCGCCTGTCGTCACGCCCCTGCAAGAAGCGGTTCTAGAGATGCAGCAGCAGCACTCAGGGCGCATACGGGCGAGAAGAAACACAACTGCGACAACAAAATTCCTACTGAAGCGGCAGCTCGTGCAGCACGAACGGACGCACACCGGCTCTGCGTCTACTGCGCCCGGAGGTTTGACAGTTACAATCAAAGGAGCGAGCACCAGAAGAGACATCAGATAATGATTGACAAGATGCGGGTGCTCGGGATGGCCGACGGGGAGTCGACAGTGGAGGCGGCGGTGACGGAAAAGTACCTATTGTGCTTATTCTTTAATTTTGTTACAAGACGAGGTAGATTGCTGATTTAATAAAGAAAACGGTAATCGGGCGTCGGATATTCAAAAATTGACTGATTTGACGTCAATTCGTCTCTTTCCCTTGCATTTGTCGCTGCTCGCTGCTCACACTCGCTAAATTCAAGCATTGGGCTTTACAAGTTTCTTATCTTATCAGCGAGTAGGTGCAAGCTTGAGCGGAGTTCATGACGCATTCCTGCATCTACAGCAGTCGCCATTCTCATTTCACAATGACGGCACAGCACAGCACAGCCCCACCCAAATCGATAGGAAATCAAGGCGGCCATGTGACCAGATTGGACAGCCGCTGTAAGTCGCCGCCAAGCCGAGCTAATTAGTCCATCTAATCCTAATCGTAATTATTGCATTCTTGCATTCTTACTCCGTACAGTCCAAGTTCAAATCCGGGACCTCGTCCGCTCCGACCAGGTCATTCATCCCTCTGTACAGGGGCCCATCAAGTCGAGGCTCACCGCCGAAGACGAGTCCTCCGTGTTTGACGTGATGAAAATGACGCATAGGGGATTGATCGAGAAGGAGGGAGCTGAAGAAGCTTTGACGCGTGAGTGCACCGCCCACCGACTCCACTTGCTTCGCTTTGATCTGAAGAGTATTTCACTGAAGAACCATATTGACCTATTTTGGGGTGACTTCCTGTTTCCTGTTGCGTATTCATCAGTACTCTCAATCGGCCTGTATGCATACGCGATCCTCAAGTCGCGGTTTGGCGAGAGCGAGAACGAGGCGACAATTTACGCGAAATACAGCATAGCAAGTTCACACTACAACCTGAAGAATTACACGGAAGCGATCCGAATAGCGGACTTCCTGCTTCCGGTGACGAAATCTGTACTTGGTGAAACCACGACATAAAAGGCCTCATTCATGGGGGCTGTCCATTGCATTCGAAGATGTTGGTAAAATTGGTGTTGGAGTGTTACTACTGCAAATAATGCAACGCTTTCTACGCGAAGTTGTGGGTGAAGATTTTATTTTATTCTATTTCAATGTCAGCTCCACCTTCGAGTTTTTAAACCCTCCAGAATGTTTGGACATTCTGTTCATTTTGTCCTTTGACAATTAGACGTAACCAGGTACCTCTTGAGTTAAAGTACGAATCCCTGAACCGTCAAATATATGCTCTTCGTCCAATCAGCAGGCCAGCCCAGCAAAGTTAAAGAGGAAGGTACGGAGGATAGCACCGATAGCGAAGAAATTGGCGATCGGAATAATAGCCGTCAGAACAGCGGTGAAAGCACAACTGATGAAGACCAATGTGGGGATGGCGATGGCAACAACACTGAGGGCGACATTCCCAATCAATCCTCACCCTCAAGAACTTGAGTTCCCTTAGCAAAGTGAGGTCGAAGGTCAGAGTGCACACTCATACTCAACATTGCATTCCCAATCAAATTTGAGGATTTGCTTCGCAAAGTGTATGCTCACACTTTGTTTGAGGACGTTTGGTAAAGAACGAAAGTAAAGTTAGTTTCTCTTTGTCATTTTCCATTGCCATTCTTCTTCAGGAATGACGACGTTTTGAATCTTTGAGCATAATTACAGTCATTACTTGGCTGATATTCCTTCTGTTAACGATTTAAAATGAATGAGTCAAGTGATAGTAGTGCTGACGAAGAAGTGTGCTCTGAGAATGAAGACATTTGTGGTCCAAAAGAAGACTGCCACCTTTAACCGCCGAAGAGAAGATTCTTCTCCTTGAATTGGTCAATGCTTCCAAAAAGATTGTTGAATGTAAGAATTCAGACTGCGGATCAATAAGAACTAAACAAAAGGCATGGACGAAGATCACCAAAGAACTCTGCTCTCAAGCTGGAACGACAAGACCCAGTGATAAGCAATTAAAGAAATGCTGGGAAAACTTAAAAAGAAAGTTCAAGAAAGAAGTAACATGATTCTCACAATATTTTTGAACTATCCTTGGAACAAGATTTTGAAGGATTCTTTTGGAGTCGCTCTTCCCAGACTACCCGTCCAGGCGCTTCTCGCTTGCAGGAAATGATGGGACTAATCTGGAGCTTTTATTTTTACACAAAATCAGTTTATTCAACCAAAAAGAGTTAGTAAATATAAAGTTAATGTGCGGGGCCAAAAACTCTTCCTCGGCCGGACTCGTGCTCCTCTACACTGAGCGTGAGAAAAGAAAAATGACACGAAATCAAAACACAAAGGGCAGGACCACACAAGACGAACCGACGCCACTGCGTCATCAAATCTCCCCTGCCTCATCTCCAAACCATTTACAAAAACATGAAGAAAATCTCAAATACAAGTCCTTCCTACTTTCAACAGATTCCATATCATTTATTGCAGGTTGTCGCTCGCAAGCGGAAACTCAGGAAAACTGGCGGTGGTCCTTCCGTGCAACAAATCAGTTTGGAATCACAAATGGTACATGTAATAGTTCCAGGCCAGCTGCGCTCCTTGGAAAATCCATTTGATTGTGACCAAGACAGTCAGCTCGGCGATATTTTGCGTGATGACAATGAGGAGTTGGAAATTATCGCAGACGCTCCACCATTGACCTCAATGTTTGAACCGGCGGGAAAATGACATTGCGCACGTGGTCAACGTCCTCGTTCTTGAAGGGCGTGGTTGGCTCGTGGGGGCTGATCATTCTTTCTAGCCAAAACAGCAATCAATTGATTATTGAATTCAGATTGTGAATTAGAATAGAATTGTGAATAGAATTGTTTGGTACATGAGTTGTTGTTGGCTTGCAAGTGCTTAGTAAGGTGGCTCGAGTGTAGCAAGACTGGAGCGTGCAGTAGCGACTATAGTAAGGTGACTGGATAGCAAATCTCGAATACGCTGCTTTATTTAAAGCTTCGCCCAATAACGAAGGCCGTCGCGCTGTCGTCTTGTCTTTGCCTGCCCAAGCAACCACGAGTAAGACGCCAATTGGAGAGATATATCGAGAAATCTTTGCGAGTTCTGCCTTGCCTGTGAGCCAGTCTGGGAACCAGGCCAGCCACGGCATGAAGTTGCAAAGCATGGTGAAGATGGAGGCGTTGGCCCCTGCTTCTACCACCACTTGCAGCAGGGCCTTGATCTGCGGATCCTCGTACTCAAAAGCCTCCCCAGCACCAGCCAGCAGAGCCCACAGCACATTTAGAATGGCAATGTTGAACATAGTGCCTGGGCTCGAAGGGCTTGCCCGCACTCTCCGCACTTTGGGTCCTAAGGTGGTGCACGAGCTGCTCCACCTGCACCACGATGGTAGACTCAACAGACCGATTCCCAAACCCAAACCACTCTCGCAACCGTCGATGAGCGAATGCTCGCTGTTCTCGTCAAATGGCGCCTTCGCTGAACACAGGACCGTGCAGTTGGCCCTGCGCGTCGCCCGACCTGTCCATCACGAAGGGGAGTTTAGGACGCCCTGCAAAGGGGAGGGTGGCGTACGCTTCCTTGGCCAGTTTGTAGTCGGAGATGATGACGCAAGAGAAAGAACCAAAGCGAACGCCCACGATGGGGCCGTACTTTGGAATCCACGCGGCAGCTATTTTGTGTGGTTCCAAACCCAGCTGCGGAAGGTGACCCAGGAGAGGGAAGCCCCACGGTCCGGGGGAAAGTTGCGGGCTCTGGGCTTCCGAAGCAAAAAGAGGAGCACAAGCAGCAATCCAACTGCACTTGTGAGGAGTAAAAGCGTAGTCATGTCGAGGAAGAGTAACTGAATTGTGAATGCCTTCAATTCTCTGCTTTGCGCTACATTATTAAAATTGTTAAGTTGAATCTATCTGAGTTGAGAAACCGCACTTGGGCTCACCAGGAAACCACATTCCAGGCCATGAGGGATGAGAAGCCTTGCTCCACACCTGGCCAATTACTTTCCTACCAATGAAATCCCGAGAACCTCATGGAAAGATGCTCAATGCCCCAAAGTAATTTATTACCCATACATAAATTAGTGCATGAATTTTATTGATGTACAAAGTGCAAGAGTTCTAAACGTGAGTCCTGGCTTTGAATACGACTTGATGCTCTTTGGGGGCGGAAGTTGTGCCTCCAACTTTGGCTTCGAGAATCGGGACTTGCGTTGGATTCACTCCAATGCTGAACTTCTGCAAGAGGCCTGTCGTGAAAAGGAAGAGTTCGTCGCGACTGAGTTGTTCGCCGGGGCAGAGTCATTTGCCGGTGGAGAAGACCATGAAGGCTGCCCGCCTGTCAAATGAGGTTCCGTCGTCGCTAAACCAGCACTCAGAGCGAAAGTTGTGCGGGTCGCCCCAGAATTCTCGGTTGTGGTGCGGCTCCCAGATGTTGATGTAGACCATCGTGTCCTTGGGGATTCTGTATCCGTGCAACTCCACATCTCCGATGGTCGAGTGGAAGGGACCGAGGGGAGTAATTGGCTGCATTCGCAGCACTTCGTGGATCATAGCCTCCGTGTGGGGCATCGATGGCCGACTTGAGAGCGTGGGTGATTCGCTCCCAAGCACACGTCTGATCTCATCCGCCACCCGATCTTGTATTTCTGGATGTGTAGCCATGAAGAGGCAGATCCAAGAGAGGGAAGTGGGTATCACAAACGCCTTGCCAAACTTGGAGTCTCGCACCTTGATCTGTCGCAAGCACAGAACTCACAATTAATGTTTATATGCTTAATTCTATTCCAAAGACCTCAAATTGCCAATCTGGAGGAACGGAATGGACGCATTGAAGAGATCATTTGTTGCTGCAAACGACACGACGCGGATATTTGTAATGAAGAAGGAACCCAGATTGCCCTCCACAAATTCCAGTTGCAATTGGAAATGAAAAGTGAAAGGGATCTGGCTTGGCTTGGCTATTTTTAGATCTCCTAGCTGGAGGGCATTGCGTGTTGCGTCTTCCACGCCACAAGCAGGATTCGAATAAAGACGCAGGTTCATCTTCAGTAGGCGCATTTGCCCATGTCAACCACCGTTCGGGCACCACAACGCGTCAACAGTCAACAATTCATGACAATTCACATTGCCAAATTCCAAAGATGACTTTCCCACAAACAAAATCCACAAATGCAGAATTAATTTTAGTCGGTCGAGTCCACATTTTTTTAAAGCCATGGCTTATCTGCTTTCTTCCTGCCGCCGCCCACGCCCTACGCGTGCTGCTTTCCTTCCGTGGCGGTCAAAATTGCATACTGCCAGCCTTTTTTCCTCCGGCGCCGGAGATCGACCGCACCGACCTGCTCCCGGTTTCTCCTTCGGGCTCCCGCCACTCAGCGCCGCCGACCACGGCCACCGCCTCTGTTTCGCGACGACGATGCTCCAGAAACTGGACGCGGAGCCCGATCTCATCCACCGCATCGTCTTCAGCGACGAGGGCAACTTCTGGCCGACGACGAGCAACGCCCACGAAAACGGCATCGCCCTCTCGAAGCCCCACCGAAAGAAGGCGCTGTACGCCGAGTCGGCGCCGCTGCCGAACATCGCCTGGTGCGGAATGACGACGGCCCAGATCATCGGGCCGTACTTTTTCAACTCGCACGTGACCGAGTCGTCGTACCTCCGCATGCTCCGCACGTACTTCCTGCCGCAGCTCCTTCGACGGAGGCTGCAGGTCGAGCGAACGTGGTTCCAGCAGGACGGCGCCCCTCCGCACCGCGCCCGCTCCGTCCTCCAGCTGCTCGACTCAACCTTCGGTCCGCGGCTCATTTCGCTCGGCAGTGGCGGCTCCGGAGAGGGCGCGTCGCTCCGCTGGCCCGCCCGCTCGCAGGACCTGACCCCACTCGACTATTTCTTCTGGGATTTTATGAAGGAGAAGATGAAGGCGTACCGCCCGCCCACGCACGAAAACCTCCGCGAGTGCCTTCACTTTGAAGCGGCCACCATCGACCTTGCCGTCCTCCACCGTTTCGTCGGCGAGGAGTTTGTCAAGCGACTGCAGCGCTGCGTGGAGGTCGGGGGCAAGCGATTCGAGCCGCCAGAACCGGAGCCAATGGCGTGAAGAAAAATGCTGGCAGCAGGCAACAGACAGCCCGTGAAATACGAATTCAAAATTTGTCGAGGATGAGCTGATCTAACAAAAATTTACTGACTGTGATAATTTGTGATGTACGACAAAATTGTGACGAGATTTTTAAAATCTGTGGTTCGCTGATGCACGGAGTAAATGCGCACGCGTTTTTCATCATTTGTGCCATCTTGCCTGACTGCCTGTTTGCAGGCTACAACGGCGCGTTCTAAAAATAGTCGAGTTGGAAGCAACGCCAACGCCAAGCCACGCCACCGCCACGTCGAAATTTCCCTTCACTTTGGTATTTGCTTTGCTATTCACTGCATTCGTCTTTCTTTCTCGAGTCGTCCGTCCACGTAGAAATTCACAAAAGCAAAACGGGTCTTCTGCATTGCCTAAACGTAAATAAATTAATTATTAATTACGGTGAGCCCTTATCACTGCCACTGCCACATTTTGCATTTGCTAATTTTGAACTTGTAGTCAGAGTCAGTCTGTCAGTGCTTCTATTAAATTAATACGTAATCCAATTTATTTATTTGGGGTATGACTCCTGACTCCATTGCCCGATTCGTCATCATCACTCATCGGCGGCACACAGCACTTTGCGATGGACAAACACGAACGCTTAAACGTGTTTTTGGTTTCCGAGGTAAGTTGGTAGGGTAGGGTAGTTTGATTAATAAACTTTGGCAAGACGTACACGCGTTCGCGTTCTGGCGGTTCTGGTTAGTGACGGCGTTTATTCTTTGTTCACAGCTCATGGCAAATGCGGCCCACTTCATGCCGCTCAACGACCTGCTCCGTCTCCGCTCCACCTGCCGCCTGTGGCACTCCGTCATGACGTCGACACTGCCCTTCAGTCAGAGTTGCAGGCGACTGTGGATTCGTCGTGGAGAGGCTCGGGCAACTGGCAGACATGATAACCGGAAGCAGCTTGGCGATCCCCGTGCCCATTACGAAATTGACCATCTCATTGCAGGAGCAGTACCGGAGAAGGAGAAGTACCCCCGTCGAGCGGTGGCTTTTCACTCAGCCACGCGTCCGGGCAGATAAGGTCCCGGGTGGTTGAGATCACGGTTAGATGAAATCATGGGTAGGTAAGATACCGGGTAGATAAGGTCGCAGGTAGATCAAGCCGTGATGGATTAGATCGGGTAGATTATGTCGGGTAGATTATGTCGGGTGGATTCAGTCATGCTTTCTTGTCACACAGTCAAACTTAGCAAACGATTAAAATGGTAGAGAGAATAATTTCAACCCGTTTGCTTTTGGCATTTCTGTGTTTTGATTTCAGCCTAGCAACAACCTTGACACTTCACGCAAATGAATTCCGTGAAAACCGATTCAACTTATTCAACATTGTCCCAGAACAGAACTTAGAAGACTCAAGCGTTAAACTATATGATATACTATACTTTGCGATTGTTGACTTTTTATACTTTGGGGACACGGCCGATCGATTATGGTGACTCCAGGCCGACATTTGTAACCTCAATAAATAATAAATAATCACTCATCTTCCATTTGTCTCAGCAGATTCCTGCCCCAATTTTCTAAATTGGAGCGGAAGTTGTCTTCGCTTGCTGCTCGTCATCTGACTACTCAATCTTTGTGTGTGTCACAAATCTTCATAGATCCTCATCATTCACACAGAAACCTACAATTGCTGGGTAAAATGAGTTTCAAATTGTTGTGTTTAGTGATAGTGGCTTTGCTGGCCTTATTAGCTGCTGGTATTGGCAGTGTGTTTGATGTATACAACATGGGACCACCTTGCAATTTGGAACAACACATTGGACACGGACAATCATTCGCCGTGAATGGGTTCCCACCTTTGTTCACAGCCACCGTCCCCGGAAATGGAAATGGATGGTCACAAGAATGCACTTGGATCTTCAAGGCAGATGATGACTGTCAACTTGAGTTCAATACCAACGATTACTATCGTGGTGACACTGACTGTGATATGCAGTACTTCCTGGTTGGAGATGAACACAAACAGACCAGGTGCGGCTAATGAAAACAATCAATGGAATTTGAATTTATCGAGATTTTGTACAAGAATCTGTGTCCGTGTCCAGGACTTGTGGATTTGCTAAACCACGAAGACTATGGCGGTCCAGTGGCCAAGAATTGTTTCTGACACATTTCCAACGGAGTGGATACGGCCACGGATACGGATACGGTGGTTATGCTGGAATTACGTCTCGTCTCAGTGGAGTGGTTCGGTGTAAAAAATGTATGTTTTCATCAACCGACACGTTCTTGTAACAAGTTGGACTAGGATTTGATTATCTGATTTCTTGTGAACGCAGATAAGCCGACCATACACAATTGCACCGCACCAGTTTGCCCCACGCAGTTGCTCCTTCTGAGAAAGGATGTCCCGTTTGCCAGTTGTGGAGGAAATGGCGGCTGTATTGTGAACTTGCACGTGACCATGGGCTCTGAAGTGGTTACCACGAGCTCCGAGTGTCCAGAAGAGGGTTTCTGTGCCCTGGCGATGGCAATTTCTTTGAAACCACTCAACCAAACATGCGATGCCCCACTCCCACCGCTGGCGCTCCTCCGTGGTGAATGCATGACAGCCAGCCAATCTTGCACTATGCAAGATCCGAATTGCATGACGCTGGTCAGTTATAATGGAAGCCTCTCAGATACGATTTACAATGCAACATGCGCGGAAGCAGCACCAGGATTTCTTTGCTTCGTGCAAATTGCAAGTTGTGCCATCAACTCTTGAATTTAAGTCCGATTGAATTAGAATTAAATGACGACTCTGTTATTATTTAGCATTGATAGCAAGTGTCATTTAGCATTCAATCTGCATTAAAAATATTTTTTGGCTCAATAAACCCCTTGAGCACGAGCAGATGTTGTCAACATTCCATGTTTATTATCAGCTTTCATTAATTTGAGTGACTTTTGTAATCTAAAGTGCGAGCAGGTGTTTTGTATGTCGGAAAGTCCAGAATGTAAAGTGTCGTGTGATAACACGCGTTGGAATAAAATCAGGCAGCTGAATCGAATCGAGCACCAAACTCAAGCTTCAAAATGTTTGCGAAACATATTGTACTGTTCGCTACGTTGGTAGCCCTGGCCAATGGACACGGGTACATAAAAGACCCCATCGCACGTCACGCACTGTTTCTACGACCTGAATTCAACACCCAACCACCGTACCAATGGAATTACTCAGGAGTCGAATGTGCTGATCAAGACATGGCTTACTCAACATGTGGACGATGTGGAAGTCAACCATCATGGGGCTCACCTCCTGACTACCATCAAGGAGGAGAGTTTGACAAAGGCATAATTGTTGCCACATATCAGTCTGGAACCCTCGTCGAGATGCAGGCTGAGATGCTTGCAGGGCATTACGGGCATTGGGAACTGGAACTCTGCCCACAACAAACGGAGACTGACACTTGCTTCCAGAAACTGGCGATTGTGGGTGGGTCAGAGGAGGTTCGTGGTGGTAACCGCATTTGTGTACCATACAACAATGGGGATTCACGTCTTATCACTGCTCGGGTCCAACTTCCAGCTGGTGTCCGTTGCGAACGGTGCACCATTCGTTGGACTTACCGGACTTCTTATCCAGGTCGCCCTGATTGGGACATGTGTGATAATCCGACGCCTACACAAGTATTCCGCAATTGTGCTGATGTCAAAATCGTCTAACGTACAAGACAAAGCCCGAACTCAAATACAAAAGCAAATATATACTTTAATTAAATAATAATTTATGCATGCATTTCTTGTGCATATTTCTAGCTTTGATTATTGATTTAAGCCTGGCCTTGAACATGATCTTGATCTTTGAGACTCTGTGCACTGTGCTCATGTCAATGCCATCATCATCATAATCATCGCCATTGCAAGCCACATTTCGTAGAATTTTTGATATGAAAATACTTTCTGTGTTGGCACTTGTGTTCGCAACTCTGAATCTACGACGTTGCTTACCCGTCACCTCCCTGAACTTGCAGCTTGTGCGCGTGGCTAACCTTCCGAGCCAACTCGAAGGCCATTCCGGCGTCTACCACGAAGGCACGAACGCAATTTACGTGATTGGTGAAAGTGGCCGGGAAAAGAGTCAAGATAAAGTGTTCAAGCACTCGATTGAGACAGGAAACACCCAAGTCCTTGGAAGATTTCTGAGCATCGTCAGTTGATCCGTCTTGCTGCATGGAAACCACATTTTCTACTTTGGAGGATACCGGCAGCAGCAAAAGGAACGTGGACAAGGCTACGGCTACAGCTCAGAAATTTACAATTACTCGACACTCACCAGGAATTACAGTCTAATCAACAGCAGCCTGCCTTATGCAGCCACGGGCATTGCAATCGCATACGACCCCAAAGGTCAGGTCACTTATTTATTTGGTGGGCACACAGGTAATGGAACTTACTCCAAACTAATTCTACGATACGATCTGACCAGTATACAAGTGAACATCATGAATGGGCAGTTGGCCGAGAGTGTAACGGGAGCAGGAGCGGTGTGGGACGACCAACTCCGAATTGCGTACGTGTTTGGTGGGTTTGGGTCAAGTGCAGGGTGGAAAACTGAAATATTTGTGTACAATCCACTACTGGACGGAGGAGGAGCCTTGACAAAGTTATCTGCAGCTTTTCCGACTGGAGTTCAATGCCCTTGCGCGGTATCACTCCAGCTGGAGGACACGGAGCCGCAGAAATTGAAGTTCACGTACATTGTTGGGGTCAATGGACTGTTCCAACTCAGAGTCACTAATAATTACAGTTTCAGTTTAGAGGTCGAAGGAGTTGTGCCCGTGGACAATTTGCCATTGCAGGGCCACTTACGCCGAGGTTCCTGCGTGTTTGTGCCAAAATCTGATGGTGCTGGTCGAATTTACATTCTCGGAGGGACGCAAGCTGAAATTGCAGAACTGTCCGTTCAGCAGCTTTGGAACCGGACAAGAAAACCTCGGTTTGTGATTACACACCCCAGGTTACCACGACCCACTCATTTACATGAACTTGTCTACGATGGACTCGACTCACTCTACGTCATCGATGGCGGTCACGGGTCAGAATACCAAGACAAGGTCATTCACTACTCACTTGAGTCTGGCGTCGTGCGAGTGGTTGGACAATTCTTTGGTGTTAACTTTGGTGCACCCATCGTGGACGGTGCAAGCATCATTTATTTCGGGGGCCAATCGGCTGGTGTCCGTGTTTCAGAAGTGTACGCTTACTCCACCTTGTATGTAACAATTTCACACATGTAGCTCATTTACCACTGCGAATGGAGGGCATTGCAGTTGCCTGGAATCCTGCCGAACGACTGGCTTACTTGTTTGGTGGTTTTCTAGGTCTCAAATCTTACACAGACCAGATTTTACGTTATAATGCCACCGATCATGGGATGGAACGCAGGCGATGGGAATTTTGCCTGGCACGGAAAGATACAGCGCACGAACACGTTTCCATTTGTATTTGCTTAATCAATTCCCATTAAGACACGCATTACGCATCTTCATTTTCATCGTCTTGTCTCGTCTTCCTTTCTCGTCGATTAAGAAACTCATTTCTTTCTTCCACGCTGTCTTCCTGCATTCGACAGGCGACAAGCGGCAAAGACAAAGAGACACAAATTACTAGTTACGAGCAGGCGAAACAAAAGAAATAAAAGTAATTGACTTGTCTCCTTCGCTGCTCATTTCGTTCGAGTCGGCACTCCGCTCCGCTTCGCTCCAGCTCCAGACAGTCCAGTGAGTCCAGAACCACTAATCTGCATAATTACAGCGTTGGCGTTCGCGTCCCTGCCCGCCTCGGATAATGCGAGGTTATTTTCCAGCTCCGACGGCGACGACTCGAACTGGCACGGAGCCGCCCTCCGCCACACTCTTCTTTGATAACCTCCACAGCAGCCGAAAGCCACCGTTTCTGAGCCCATTCCGCGATTTCCGACTCCTTCGCACGGAACAGCCGCTCTTTGGAGCTCTGCGGGCTCGATTCGGTACAGGAACTCGAATTGGAGTTAGTGGGAGGGCGAGCCCGACTGGTATCTCGACGTCGACGTCTCCTTCGAAATCGGTGTCAGCCCTCCGAAACCTCTTCAGGAGAAGGTAAGTCATGCCTGTGAGGTTCTTGAACAAAGGGCAAGCACCAACCCGCAAGGAGAATCGATTCGAAATCCGGAGACCCTCCGTCGTGTGTTTTGGGATTCGGTTGCCTGGCAACTTTTTTCGATTCCCGATTCTCGACTCCTCTCGTAAACCCTCGTTTGCTTGCTTTGCTGCGCTGCTGCTGTGGTGGTGCTGGAAAATGTCGATTAATTTCTCGTGTGCTCCTGCAGGAAGGTAACTTTTTCGCCACCTCTCCTACAATCGCGATCGAAATCAACATCTGCAACTGCTGTACCGTCGTCACTGATAACGAGCACGAGCAGGTCAAGATCAAGATCGCCTTCGCCGATTAGCCAGATAGCAGCTTTGGCAGCTGCAACTGCAATGAGGCCCACTTCAGCGACAGAAGTGGCGGCAGCAGCTGGAGCGATGGACTGGAAGCAGAGCATTTCCAGTGACTACACCGACATTGCATACAGAGAAGCAGTCTCCCGGCTCCGGTCAATCCTTAGCCCTCGGCCGAATTCAGCACAGGCGCAGGCGAAGGTAAGTTGGTTGGAGTTAATTACTCCAAACTAGCTTTAGCTTAATTAATAAGTTGACTGTGACTGTGACCCTGCCTGGAATGCAGGAGAATTTGAACGCTGCGGCTGCAGCCGACTTGGACCCTTCTCCGCCTTCAAAACTCCGAAAAGACAGGCTCCGCCGCTTCTTTTCACCCCCACGGGCGCGGACCGCCGACGCTCTCAACAACATGACTTCGGCCTACAACAGCGCGAGAGCCCCACGCGGAGGCTCCGTCGACCAAGACGACCTGTTTGACTTTATCGAGAAGCAGGCGGCGTACATCAGCCAGCTCGAAAAGGAGACGACGGCCTCGCGCAGCGATCTGGGTACGGTGCTGGCGCACGTGAGGCAAATCATCGGGGAAAACGAGTCCCTCCACGAGCGCCAGAAGCAGGACCTCTTCAGCAGCATGATTCGACAGCTGGACGACAAGACCGGAGGCGGTGGAGGAGGAGGCGCAGGGTTAGTAAATGATAAGCCGTCACAGCTGATAAGAGATTCCCGTCTCGCCGAGCTCGACGCCCAGCTCGGCCAGACGAAGCGGGCCCTCCGCGCGGCGCAGGAAGAAATTCTCGAGCTACGACACGGTGGCGCTGGCAGTGGCGGAGCGAGCGGGGAGCCCGCGTCAAAAGCAAGGATGCTCGAAATTGAGGCGTTAACCCGCGAGAAAGAAGACCTCCTCTCGACGCTGTCCCGCCTGAAGGAGCAAATCGGCGAACTGCGCGATCGCGAGTCAGAAGCGACACGGAAGGTCAAGTCGAGTCTGGAGCTCGTCGAGCAGATGACCGTAGAGAAGGCTGCCAGCGATCTGGAAACCCGTCGCGTGAAGGAGGAGCTTGACCGCGCCCAGCAGCGGGTCCGCGATCTGATCCAAGACCACTCGCGCCGCCTGTACGAAGAGAAGCTGCAAGTAGAAAGCAAGTACCGTCAGGAGCTGGACGAGCTGGGGCGCGAAATGAGCCTGGAGACGGACGCGGTGACGAAGACCCGGCTCGAGCTCGAGCGCCAGAAGAGGGCCGAAGCCGAACTCCGGCGGGAGCTCGCGGCCCGCATCGCCGCCCTCGACGACCTGCGCCAGGAAAGCAGCCTGAAAGTAAGTCACCTGCAGTCGGAGCTCCAGCTGGCGCTCACGCAGAAGGCGCACGCCGAGCAGGAACTGTGCATGGCGCGACTCACCGTGGAGAAGGCGGAGCGAGACGGGCGGCACGAGGCGGGGAGGCTCGGCGCGGAGGGCCAGGCACTGAAGAAGCGAGCGGAGGAGGCGGACGCTGAGCTGAGCAGGAGCCAGGCCGAGGTGGCGAGGCTGAACGCTAGCCTGATGCAGATGCAGCACGAGGCAAGTTCAAACACGTTTATTGATCATGTCAGGGCTTAATTAAAGCCTGACACGCGATGGCGATTTATTTTCTTGTTTCAGCATGCAAAGGCGAGGCTCAGGCTCGAAGAACGCGGGATCGCCGTGTCAGGTGGTGCGGGCGCGGATTTTGGTGAGAATTCAGCAGCTGGCGCTGGCGGAGACGTGCCGCTCCTGTCTTCCATGATACAGGCGATGGAAGATAAACACTGTACGTACCAGTCAAAGTCAATTAACCAATCTAAATAGGATAATTGGGTTCGGCTGATTTGCCTTTTATTTAGTCAAAATTGGCCATTATCGTGTCTAATCAGGTTTAATCTTGTTTCTCTCTGTTCTTTTCTTCTCCGTTTCCGTCCGGACCGCAGCACGCGACATGTCCGAACTTGAGCAGCTGGTTCAAGTCCAGAATGGGCTGCTGGACAAACTGCGGTGTGAATGCACGCTACTCACGGACAAACTCGAGAGTACGTCGGCCCAATACAAGTAAGTCCTTGGGCGAATTTATCCTTGAGTGCATGCGATGTCGATATCCTTGGCTTGTCCCAGTAAAGAGAAGCAGGTCCTGAGCGCCGAGAAGGAGCGGCTGACCCACCAAGCACGGACGACCGCCGCCCGAGTGGCGGACCTGCAGCGCTCGCTGGAAGTCTACAAGTCCGGCCACGCCCAGTTGACGGAGCGCCTCCACGCGGCAGAAGACGGCGACAAGACACGCGCTGACCGGGTGCGTGCTGCTACCGCGTAGCTTTTCTTACCTCGTGTTATCTTGGCTGTGTTGCAGGGAAGAGTTGAGCAATGGTTTGCAGAGTTGCATCGCCACCGTTACCGCCTCCGCGGTGAGCCACAGCCACGCCAGCAACTTTGCGTGCCTCCCGCTCGGCGTGCTGCAGGGCGAACTGCTGCAGGAGCTCTGTGACGTCGCCGAGGAGTTACGCGACTGGGCCCGCCAGGCGGAGTCTCAGCTGGAAGAATTGGGCGGCGAAGAGGAACGCGGCAGGGAGGACGAAGATCGAGACGTCGACACTTCGATACCTGCCTCCGCTGCGACTGCAGCGGAGCCGGAAGAGCCCGACGGCTTTTTCGTCCGGTTTCGCGACCCCGAAGAGGAGGTGGCGACCCTCCGCCAGAAAATGGAACAAGACGTCGCTGCGGCCCAGGCACAAGCCGAGAGAGTCACCAGAAGGCAAGAGTCGCTGCAGGAGAAAATGCTAGAGGCGGTGGAGCGAATGAAGGGCTGGAACGAGCGGATCGGGAGGATCACCGAAAGGTGGGCGGGCGTTGGCATAGACTTGACCTGACCTGACCTTTGACCTGCCCTGCCCTGCATGCAACTCTGTGAACCATTACCGATTGCCACTCTTCCTTGTAGTGCAGTAGTAGCTGGCGTCAATCTTCAAAAATTACAATTCGTAATTCGAGATTTTGTGCCCCGCAGATTTTCCAACTACTTTCCAAGCAGAGTGGACTCTTAAAAGAGAACCAGAGCCTCCAGAATGAAGTGGCGCTCCTCAAAACAAAGATTTCGGCGCATGCACACACTCTTCGCCATTTCGACGAGGGGCACGGCGGCGACGGCGATTCTTCGACCTCGACTTCGATGCGCCGAGTCACCACCACCGCCAGGCTGACTCGAAGCCTTGGGAATCGAGGAATTCATTAGCGAGCAGCCGACGCGAACCCTTGAAATTACGAAATTAGTGTTTGGCTTATGAGTAATTCCTATAATTCCTTATCAGTATTTGCGCCAACTTTTGACGTGTTTTAGTCCAATAAATCACAGTTTGCACGATTCTTTCAGAGCTTCAATTTTTTGTCTTAAAATGCGTTCGAGTAAAGATTTTATTGGGTTCAAACAGTTTTGGGATCAGGCTTTTTTTCCAGCAGCGCAGCGTTCCAGATTGTTCTTTTTCACTCGAAAAATCACGCTAAATCTGGTTTAGGCAAACAATTTATTGGCGTTCGAGCAGATTACAAACGAAAAACGAATCTCATCTCAACTTTCGTCTGCATTTTTCAGTCGTCTGCTCCTTCACTTGACTTGTCGATGGGTCGAGTCAAGAATCCGATTATCTTCTGTTCTTGTGATCAATTTGTCTCGTAAGTTGTAAGTTGATTGATGTTGAACAGCCCTCTTAAGCGTGTTACTTTCAGTTTGTGAAGTTCCACATTTCACGGTCACTCTCAGTTCGCCAGTTTTGTGGAACTGTCTGCCGACTGACCCCAAGACTTTCGACCTTCGGAATGGACTCCAAGCACCGACTGCGCCTGCGGGCCTTGCCTTGGCTCGTAGCCTCCTGGTTCTGCTCCTGGGTGAACCGCAAAAGAAGACGGTCGAAGCTAAGTCCTCGGTACTCGGCAGGCAGCCTAACGCGAATGCGAAATTCGGTGACGAGGCCACGGCCCCATTTCCGAATTTCAGGCCTGGACTGCCCCACCTCCTTTCGAGCCGGCCCCTTTGGCGACAAGACCTGCGAACCGATGCGATGCCCTGCAATACAGAGGAAGACTACGCCGCAGCCCAGTTGACCAGACACAAGGCGAAGGTGAACCTCATCAAGCGGATGATTCCCGCTAAAGTCGCTAAAGGAGGGCTGGGGAGATTGGCAGCGTTCGAAGACTTACAGAAGGCTCCTGCACCTGCACCTGAAGCCAAACTCGACCCGAAGCACGAGCTGATTTGTGTCAAGAGCCTCGGGTGAGCGAAGATCTCCGGGGTTGTTCCGTTCGGGCCTGGGCTCTTTGATTCCCGTGACCTCCCGTACACCGAAGCATACTGCGGATCCGTTCATCCCCTTCAGCACCCGACCTGCGTGACCTACATCCGTCCCCGGTCTGGACCTGGGAGGAAGATGACTCCGCCACCGCCAACGTCATGGGTTATCATTGAGGGGATCGGGGGCGACCAGGCCAAGACCTGGTTCACGGACTTTGTGGCGACAGACGGCGACTGGAAGAAGGGTGAACTGAAAGGCAAGATTCAGATCCGATCAGCCGAGAGACCCCTGGCGGGCTACCCCACCGATCCCAACGAAGGCCTGATTTGCTTCAGGCAGAGCAAGGAACACCGGGAAATGATGAACCCAAAGCCGAATCAAGGCCGCTCGTCTGGCAAATCGAGTCGGAGAAACTCCTGGCGGTGATTGAACGGGTAGAGAAGGCCGTGGCGGCAGAAGCATTCCCGAAATACATCATCACTGGCTGGGGCAGCTTCGCGGGACGGTCTTCGCACACGTTCAGCCCCGACCAGGAAGGCCCACGCCATAGCTGCTTACATGGGCGCGGGCACAGCTCCTGACACTCGATGGGGCTCTGGCGGCCGAGCTGGAAAGCAAGCACGAACTTAATTGGTTTGCGAACATCACTGGTCGCACTTTGCGAGAGTAGAACGTAAAATCAGCTTCAGCTGGATACTTTCTTGATATTAAAAGCTTGCCAACTAGTAATGGAGTAAGTAATTAATTCCGATGGGATTAACAAGGTCAGATCAACTATCTCTTGACTTGGCTCCTAACTCTCGACCGACTTCACTCTACAGCGCAGCGCACAGCCTCATCGGCGATAGCAATAGGCTTCCTCGCGCTCTAAAACGGACTCTCCGCCTCACTCCTCCGCCAAGTCACCTACTCCACGACCAGGTTTGGCATCTACGAAGTCGGGAAGCAGTGGCTCACTCCGCCCGGCGCCACGGACATCCCCTTCATTCAGAAAGTGCTGCTCGCGGGCGTCAGCGGGGCGTGCGGAGGGTTCGTCGGCACGCCGGGCGACATGGTCAACGTCCGCATGCAGAATGACATCAAACTGCGGACGGAGAGCAGGCGCAAGTAAGCCACAGCCTAATTCAAGGGTGCCTATTTCAATTTGTCGCTTACAAACGGAACACTGAGCCCCCCGAGCCAAGGATTAATTCATCACTTTGCTCTTTTCAGCTACAAACACGCAATCGACGGGGTTCTGAAGGTCATCCGCCACGAAGGAGTGACCAAAGTCTTTTCTGGAGCTTCCACCGCGACGGTGCGAGCGACAATCATGACGATTGGCCA